>JAZAYU010000900.1:0-39769 GCA_038501625.1 Corbicula japonica | reverse complement strand
GCCTGCGCGAAACTCTCATACAGGGCTTGTGCGAAAATTGATCCCCGCGAAATTAAATGATACTACGGTAATGTCTGCAGCAAACAGTCATGTCATACTGTAGTATTATTTAATTGCTTAATTTTCGCGCATTTGACGCACATGGCATTTTCGCGCGAACATAAATTCACGCACTTGTATTGCTACGATAGGATAATATATTATTTGCTTCATATTAACTGGAGTTTGATTAAGCGCACATCGCATAGCGCGAAATACTCGAAAATTAAAGCCACGCGAACTATAATGATACCACAGTATTATTGTGACAATAAATCGTTGAGTTCCAAAGTTTATTCCCGTGAATGTAAACGAGTTTTATAAATCGTTAATTTGTGGAACGGATGTGTTCTGATTTTCTCAAGCTCTAAGTTTTGTTTCAGCATGTAGCAAAAGGTCATAGATTTGTGATATATTCAAGTGAAAGTTTATATAAAGCTTCATAACACAATCTTCCACACCTAAACCTGAGCAAATGCCCATCAGATAACAATTAATGATGGATTAAAACCCCCTATATATTCAATTTAAAGGGAGGTAATAGGAAATGTTTGGGATTTCTAGCGTTTTTTTTAAGAGGACGAGTTGTTTTATTAATGATTTTTTGTGATTTTATTGACATCAAGAACTGGAAAAATTGATTTAATTCCAACAAATGTGAATATTGTTTAGAATCACGTACTTCTTCCTAAAACCCCAATAATAGCAAAGGGAAAGATAACTTAGCCGTGACTGCAGATTTTCAAGAACATTTTATTTCTTTGTAATGATTACAGAAATGCAGATCTGTTCAACGAAGATATTTTCTATTTTATTTTTCTAGTTTTACAAAATCACAGGTAGAAAAGTGGGTACTTTTTATTTTTGCTGAGTATATATTCCATCCGTATACTTTAACAACTGTCGAGCAACTTTTTAAAATTTATTTCATCATAAACCGGGTAACATTAAACACGTTTATTTAATCGTAACACCTCTATGATATTTATAAACATGAATTGCTCAAGCATGAAAACGTCAACGTCAGATAACTCTTAAAGCTTCCTACTCACAGTTCAGGGTGAAATACTTCAACGTCAGATAACTCTTAAAGCTTCCTATTCACAGTTCAGGGTGAAATACTTTAATGTCTCAGGTGTGTTAATATTAATTATTATTCCTCACGTGATTAGTTTACTATACAGCGTAATGTGACGTCAAATGCTGACAATCCGTAATGTTACCCTCTAGACATTACCTATACGCCCGCTTGACATTACGAATCGGCCCTCGCGTGCGTTGAATGATTTTACTGACAGTTGAATTAATGTTTTATTGATTAAATTGACTTTTTATTTTGTGTTAATATCATTGTTGAATAAATTTGTAAAAGTTTCCGAATTATTGACATTATCTGTCTCGGGTGAACATTCCGTTCTATCACCCACTGAAGGATGTGATATTTATATAATGTACCACTAAAATGTCTTGGCAGGAACAAATTTTGCCGAAATTTTAGAGTAATCAAACATTTTAGGATCTGTTGTGAGTGAATTTTACTGCGTTGTTAATGCTAAAACGACTTTGACTTTAAATATACTCCATCTTACGTTGACTGTGTAAAAATATTAATAAAAACATCATGTTTTCTTTGTTTACATGTCTTCTTAAGCTAGATTTTAATTCTGATTTTCAAGATTTACTTTTTTCTTTTGATGCGTTATCAGGCACCTTTAAATATCTATAAATACATGCATATATAAATAAGAAACGGTTGATTGAAAATATTTTACGTGATATGAAATGGTGTATCTATCATCAATGTTTTGTGACAGTCAGTTCGCTTTATCCGGTAGATGACACAATCGGTTTATATATTGTATGACACAGTTAAGCTACTTTCATTTCTTTCATTTGGATTTCTTCTCATTTGCTTATTCTGTCGCTGATTCTATGTTTCAAAAATAATTTCACAATCCTAGAGAAAATGTATGGTCATGTGGATATCGATTTCTGATCAGGAATTAGTATCAAGAAAGCTCTCTGTTCATTGTACACGTGTGCCGTGTTGAATTATGACCCGATGACCATTATTGTACGGCAGGGTCATTTTCGGAGGGTTGCATTGCTTGTATAAATGAAAGATATGCAATCGCTTAACTCTTTAAGGATTTTTAGTAAACACTTTTATTAATTCCATTGAGGAAATGGAAGTCATGATGCTAATTGCGACGTCATTTAAGTATTATGTGACGTAATTTAACGAATGTTTACTATTTCAAACAGAAGCAGTTTTATATCTTGTTTTTAAAATCTAAAAGCAACTGGAAAGGATGGGAAGTTTCTAAATTTGAATGCTTATAATGTTTATAATGGTACGATTCTGCCATATACCGCAGAGCTTCGTTCACATCAGGTTTTATGGGAATTATTGAAAATATGAATGGAACAATGTAAGCAATAAAGTGTTTTATATCGAGATATTTTACTGGGATGAACAGTATTATTTTAATCATGAACTTTGATGAAACGTAACACATAACAATTTACAAACTAAAAAAATCGCAGGGTCATTATCGCTATTTTTGTCAACTCATTGCGACTTTGAATATCGCTTCCGGTCGTTACTAAAATTTGTCACTTAATATTTGTAGACATGTAAAAAGTACTGAGTTAGTGTGCAGGGAAACATTTTACAGCCGCCATACACACAAAACAACGCTATTGTGATATTTAAATACTATTAGATGGAAACGAACTTAAACGAACACGACAAATATCACAATATACCGTACTCAACCTGTCTGACTTAAGTGAAATTTACAGGAAATAAACATAACAGACACGTTGAAAGAACATGTTACACCGATAATCCCTGGAAACAGTTAACAAACCAAACCCTCTAACGATCCTCTTTAGGCAATCAATACTCCAAACTTTGTTTGCTAAACAGTCCACAAAGGTGGATAAAAGGTTAAATTCACTTACCCCGTTACGCAAAACGATGCCATATCGCATTTAAATTTAGTGAAACAGTGAAATAGGGGAGCAAAAACGTTCAATGTCTTTTTTCATGTATAGACCGTCTCAATTTACATTCAATTTAAACAAATGACTTTTCAATAAAAGCTTTGCACTGTATAAATAGTCTAGAAAATAAAACCTGAAAAAATGTTTCAAGTGAATGGATATATAATATCTCATGTGATAAACTGTTTTCAAGTAAGCTAAAAACGACTTATTAAATGTATGTTAGTTTTAGAAACTGAGTCTCGATTTAATGCATACTTGTCTGGTCGCACTGGGTTCCGCTCCAGCTTATGGTACAGCTGCACGTGTATCCATTCACTTTGTCTTCGCATGTGGCACCATTCTTACATGGCGAGCTTGAACACTCATTGATATCTGTCAACGAAAGAAGATGTTAACACTTGGACTATCTGTAGAACCAACTCGGCACTTACCGTGTCACGCAAAAATTGTCACAAACTATACACATCCATACTAATATTCCATACCATATGCGAAATAAAGATACATTAGTAACACTCATTTGTGTGAAGTTTCAATGAACTGCGTTTTGCCGTTATTGAGATTTTGATAAAACAATTTATCTATGAACGAGCTGGGGAGGAGTGTAGTAAGCCCTTAAAGGATGAACAGGTACAGTTGAGTACTACTTAAGTTTTCCGGGGTCTTGCACATCGTTTTCGCAACAAATTCGGAAAGATTGAAATATGTATGTGAAAAACATCTATTTTACCTAACATTAACCGGAAGTAACGAATACTCCAGTGCCTCAGTACTTTGATTATTTTAAATGTGTAGTTCACAGCAAAAAGGACATAATGAACATGTGTTTTTAGTGTATCAAGTATTCTGCTGCTTTGGTCCAGAATTCAAATTCCACGGCTCCGCATTTACAACAACATTCTGTCTAGGGTTGGTTGAACTATTAGGTACCGGTGCCCTGTATCAACAGGGTCAGTTTCTTTTATAAAATTTTAAACGCATTTTCATTGTTATAGCACCTTTATATCGCTTGTTCATGTGTGGTTGTCAAGTTTTTATCACGAAGAAACCTTTGGAAATATAACTGTCAGTCTAGGTTATTAAAATTGTTTAAAGTCTCTCCTATAAATTAAAAAATTTATACAACAAAAGCTCATATAATTGGCCAGGAAACATCGACGAAAGTAAGCTTTTCAGAAATATATCAATTTCAAAGTTTGCATTTTTAGCAATTTAAATGGACGAAGGAAATGATACCATGTTCGGTCACATTCTTTAAAGTCAAAGTTACGATGGTTAAAATATTGTCTAAAACCATTTTGTTTTAAAATGTGCACGTATAAATAGCATTTTTGAAATGAATGTAGATGTTTGTGTTTTTGTTTCCTAATTATTTTCTGGGGATTTGTGACAAATACTGCTTTGTGTCTGTGATAAGAATTTCTACAATGTAAAGATTGTTAAAATTACACTTTTGCTATGATACATTATGCAAACTGGAATTACGTATGTTACATTAACAACTCCGGAGACTGGGCATTAAAGCAGCACTTCCAGACACAATACCAAAATAGTTCGTATACATAAAAGAAGGTTTTATCGTGATATTTCTCTGAAATAAACATGTAACTCTGACTAAGATTATTGTTATGTGACAACGACTCTCTTATACATGTACGGATGATCGACTGAATGTTTACCATCGCCAAAAGTTTTAAATAGAAATTGTCAATTGTAAATTATAATAAATGATTCGTTCTTCATTTAATTTTGTATTAGTATGTTACATCAGCGGTAGATATATTTCATATTTACCGCTTTTATCTTAAAAAGTTTAAATAATAATTTTACAAAGTTTATTCAATGTCAAAGGGCAAGATTATCACGTCTAGTAAATCAATTTTATTACGTGTATTTCTCATTGGGGAAAGTTGTTAAAGTTCCCGACTCAAATTGAACGAAAAATTTAAGTTTTTTTTTACAATCGATAAGCTTACAACTTCAAAATTTCTATTTTAACAATTGACGTCATCGTCATATAACTGCTACTTTACTGTGCCCAATGGTTTTGTCTGAAATACATGTAAAGGCTCTTGTCAATGTTATGTGACTTACCTATCTGACAATTGGTACCATTATATCCAGGCAAGCATCTACATGAATAACTGTTGATACCGTCCACGCAGGTCGCATTATTCACGCAAGGGATACTTGACATTTAATCAGTGCTGTTATCAGATAAGTTCGTTGAGCACGATGTTTATGTATGGTAATAGTACTTCTGAAAGTTACTCTTGTTTTTAAATTTTGACCAGATTTGATATGGCTTGTTTCGATTTCCCAGTCAAATTGAATATAGATTTATCCAATCACCGCTAAACTTTATATTTTTGCTTTTTACTTTTACCTTTGGCATTTTCTGTGATATGCTGGATATATATTCTGTGATCCTCTGAAAAATGATATTTTTAGTGCTTGCGATTGTTTTCTCGTTTAGAACAAACCCATTACTTTTAATGGTTACCATACTTCGCTGAACACGGAACAGGGTCGATCAAACCGAGCCTGCACTAGTATATATATATAGTATACTCTTTCAATATTCATAACATCTCGAATCTCATTGTGATTAAAGTCAAAAAACAATATTTGTCTGACTCGACGGCTATAAATTTATACGGCTATATACGTATTGCAGCAGAATGGTATATTGTGGTAACATCTTCATAAATATTTCAAGTACATACCCTGAGAAACTAGGTGTTTTATTTTCAGACAGTTAATTCAGATTACATCTATCCGATCATAAAAGCGGTTAATTTGTACATTTAACTATCACATGCAATACAGTTAATTATAAAGACTTCTGCTTCTTCACACAAATCAACAGGCGCTGTGGGAAAATGCACTTTCTCTAAGAGTGCAAATTAATCGTAAAATATGTATACCTGTAATTTAACCATGGCAATATATTTTCAGAAAACATATCTTTCGAAATTCACAGACGCTGTATTTTGGCAGCTCAGTAACAAAGTGTAGGGAGATATAGATACTGAGAAATGATCATTTTTGTTCGTAAAGCAAATCGTACGGTTGAAAAATTCCCTTTGGGGATAATAATATTAATGTCCTATAGTCTTAGCAAAAGAGTCGCACCGTTAAAGTTAAGAAACGAAACTATGAGCAGTTCTATTGTTTATAAGTAACTGTAATTCATAGGCTCTGATATTTCTACCGAAAATCGTGATTAATTTGAAATGATTTATTTAAAGAAACAAACTAAATGATTCTTACTTTCTTCGAGAAGATGTATTCTGTTGGAGAGTGAAGACATCTGGGATGTCAATGACGACGATATATGTTGACGACAGAGAGGAAGATTCTGACGATATTCTGTTGGACAGGACGGACGTGAATGTTGAAATATTTGTAGACATTGAATGTACATCTGCCTGTAAGTCACTGATGCTTTGCAGATTTTCACCTGTAAAAAAATGAAATATGCATATCAGGAATGGCCACATCCAGCATACACAGCCTCCCCACACAGCCAAAAAGTAGAGAGGAAAAGAGAGCATGGTATTATAATAATCAGTTTCAAAATGGACGTCACAAACAAATAACGAAAGTGAGAACCAGAGGGATTACCGCCTTGGAACTGTCAGTGGCAAAACAAATTGCCACTGGGGGTTTAAACCAGGTTCTAGGGTGCAAGATATTCTTAACTCAAACTTTATATACTATTGCATATTTATTGATTTGGAGCATTTCATTTATTTCATTACATATTTAGACAAACGAAACTTTTTACATACTTGTTTATATAGTATATATAATAATGATGTTTTATTTTAATTATAAATACTAGATAGAAATTATTGTGTTTATTTCATCGATTTATTAATCAGATTTTTTAAATGCGAGATGTTTTGAATTGCTTAAGGATGTAATGTTTTAATATAATGAACTTTTATCCAAGTTGAAGACATGACATTGTGAGCTTTCAAAGATTCAATCTAAAATCGTCGTTATTATTGGTTTTATTCAAGGAAAACGATCGGAGGCTTTATATAAAATGTGCACGGGTTTCCATAAATAATCGGTTTTAACGGTTTGATTATACAGTGTGATGTCGTTTTTGGATCAGAAAGTCTTGGAAATGCCTATTACTGCCCACGCCGCCTAGCCACGGATTAAGTGCATATAGTATTTACACCATCAACAGTACAATATCGATCCATCCCAAATGATGGTTTGCATATACAAGTGCACACTTTAAAGAAATGATCATCCATTCATTGTTTCAAGTATACATTGGAGTATAACCACCAAAATTTAATACACTGTAAAGATAGGTCATAGCGTACAATAATTGGACATGGGGAGTGATATTTCTTTGATTGAAAGACAACAATTTGGCTAAACCACATAGGCCTTTTATCATGTTTATGTACGATACTTCCTTCTGCTAACTCACGTCTTTAAATTATCAAACAAAACTTACTTTGCTCCTTTTGAACGTCGGCTTTCATTCGTTTTTCCATATTCTTTATGTTAGACACCATGGCAGAAATGTCTTTTGATAAAGTTTGATTGTATACCATCATTTCTAATCGAATCTCGAATTTCAGATTATCAAACTCAGTGCCAATGGTTGTAACTTTTTCTTTAAACGAGGCGTTAAAAACTGACATTTGCGTTAAAATTTCAGATTTCAATCCCGCAAAAGCTATGGTAAAATTTTCCATAGACGCTCTTAAATGTAATTTTTCTTTCGACAACTTTTTCTACAGCCAAAGCTTGCATTTCTAAATTGTCCTTAAGTTCTGTTTCTAAATCTCGTCTCTGGTCTTCTATCCCGAGATCAATAGGTTTCGGTGTTGTTGTTTGAAGTCCTTGCAGTTTTTCTTCCGCGTTTTTGACCCTTGTATCAATATTATCTACCTTAACTTTCAAGAGTTCCGTTTTGATCAAAACGTCATCTATTCTCCTTGACAGAAATGTATACACTGTATCTATTTCATTAGAAAGTATGCCCGGTAGAACAACTGACAAACACACACCAAAACAATAGAAATATTTTAAACAAAGATCCATCTTTAACAGTTTAAATCCAAATATTCTACGCGTTGCTATAATCCCCAACAATTTTACTTGTCTGTAAATATTGACATGCGCAGTAAACAAGTAAATATTTTGTTTCTTACGAAATTTTATTAAGGTGATTCATTTATTTTATTATTTTCATTGGACATTTTATTTGCCAACACCGTGTTTATGGAATATTCATTTAAGCACCCTAACATTCTTATACATGTCTCCGAACATCCGATTCAATTGCAGATTTAACTTTTCAATCGCGTGACGTGATGAATTCTAATTAACGAACATTTTAATCGGAAGTTTGTACTTGTTATTTTTAAGAGGTCTTGAGAGTATAGTTTGGCGATATAATACTTGATGTCTAATTGGCGGCTGTAGAAGGTCCCTGGTTTGTAAATGTTGCAAATATACGGTTGAAGCTTGCCTAAAGATTTGTTGGATTAGAAGAAATTTTGTACAAGATACTTAATAATATTTAAATGGACTTATTTTTGTTATATAGTTTTACGAAGATTGGGTGGTAAATCTGACAATATTGTGACCAAAACATTACAATTATAAATTGTGACGATCACATAGCACGTATTTCTTGCTGCCAGTAATTGTAGATAATAATCAAAACGATATTTTCTTACGATTTTATTTTAAACACTTTTATGTTTTCAAGTTTATCATGTTGTGCTTTGTAACAATTTATCAACTGAAAATCCCGGTTCACATTATTGAAAGACATTCACTGGAAAAAATATTATTTAAAACTTGAAAACGGGCTCAAGACAACTGTAATTTAAACCGGCGATCTGTTGTTCGCAGTATATTTTACATGTAACAATATGCTTGATGTCTCACAACAGCTTAATTAATGTGGTTTACACCCAGGATGCTGAATGCAGATTAGTATTGTATCTGCGCAAGAGTAAAGCTAATATCAACGTGTATTCTATCAGCTAGAAATCTCAGGGTGTCGCGCAGGTGTTACTATAACGATCTGAGATAACGACTTAAACAACTTGCGGAAATGATGTACCGAAGTCAGAAGTAACGGCATAAAAATTTCGCGACAGATGGCGCAATTTTAGGGGCTCTTTTCATTCAGAAAGAAAAATTATAACAAGAAAATACGCCGTGCGCCAGGATGCGTGGGCAACTGCTGCCATGAAAACGATAAAGTTACCACGTTTAAAGTCCTTACTCGGATAAATTACATATTAAACTATAATTTGTATTAAATATACTGCGTAGCAATAATTAGTTACAGAGAAAATCATACTGTCTCAAAACTTTCCGAACAACCCTCGTAGTTGAATTGTGTGAGACAGTTGGTTCTTGTGGTCGTTCGTATCGCGTTTTATCTTTCACATTTGGTCGGAATTTCACCTTGGTAGTAATACAAGTGACGGACTTAAATTAATATGTTATTGAGAACAAGCCTATAAAATTATAATAATAATAATAATAATAATAATAATAATAATAATAATAATATGATTTCAGCCAAATTATTTTTGTCACATCTAATTTATCTTAAATGTTATAAGTTTATCACTATTTGTGTGGTTCCATGATTTTATTTATCTTTTCTATCTTCACTGTCTATTTTGCTTCTCATTCAACTATCCATAAACGTGGTGGGTGGTAGAGGACTAATTTAATTATATGCAATATAGCTATCAATGTTACCAATGAACTAAGAAACAATTAAACGAATTAATGAATTCAGGTTTTATTGGTATTTTCAATTATTTTGAAGTACACGTTGATTCATTTTCTGAAATTTAGATCCTGGTAAACATTGGAAAACGAAATGGGAATTAATAAATAAAACGACCCATGATACCAAAATTCGCAAAATGCCTGCAAAAATTGTGATAATTTTTTACGCCGGTGGCATTAACAGGTAAATACCAGCAAGTACCACCCTGGAATTTCTATAATATCCCCTCTCATCAACATTCATATGGATAATTTCAAGTTTTAACAACAACTTCCCCTTGTATTTATGCTAAAGTTCAGCACAAGTATCAACTTTAAATTAATAAAATCGTTTATGGAATAAAATAAAATATAGAACAAACAAATATCGGTAAATGGAATTGACAACCCAGGAATAAAAACAAAGGCCTATTTTCAGATTAATTTCTTCTACACATGTCAAGTAATCGTCATATTTTTTGAAGTTTAAAAACATTAGTTATTTATCTTGAAAATTTATTCTCTTATTGTGACTTGCGGTACAATCGTACAATTTTTGCCGGGACTATGAAAAAAAAGTAATATATGCATATATCAGGAATCGCCACACTCACAAAACACAGCCTCCCCACGCAGCGAAAAAGAAGAGAGGAAGAGAGAGAGCATGTTTGTTATAAGCATGTCAATTCAAATAGGACGCCACAAAAAACTAACGAAAAAGAGGACCTTTGGGGATACCGCCTTGGAACGGTCAGCGAAACAAATTGCCACTGGAGGTTTAAACCAGGTCCTAGGGTGCACCAACCTCACACTTGCCCAACCGGTTCTCGTATCACCAAACAAGTACAAGTTGTCTTGGTGAGATAACTCCAACTCAGCTATAAAATTAAACGTCAGCAGGAACAATTTACGCTAACGAATAATCCGGCCATTTGATAGCTTAATACCTTGAGCATATCATGGACGTGTTCTTTTAGTGGATGTATGAATGCAAAACATCTTGCACAATCTTTTTAAAGAGTTTTATCAAATCTCCGAAGGTAAAACGTTTGTTAATATAATTTCAAAGAAACACCGATTTGAATTTATCTCTAGTAAAATGCATATTGTATCATTTCTGATTATTGCTTTCGCTCAAATATTTACATTTAAATTATATAATCAACCCCCTTGAAATGAAGACGACCTTGTCAAAAAGACCATTTTCATTTTGTGAACAACAACTTAATTGCGTGTTCCAAGATCGACTTCTCTTGCATGCTTATTTATACTCTATAATGATGCATTTGTTATCTTTCTTCATTGTTCACATATCTTTAATATATATAAAATGCATGCTTGATAGTTCAGTCAGTCTCTGAGTCGATATCGTAGAAAAACATCATTAGATAATCTGTGTTAGTATCATTCAACACTTCAGTATATTAAACCCAAAGAACATAACATTACGTAACATGTTTTCCTCGTCTAAAAAGATTAATATAACCATATTTATTAGAACGAAAATAAATGATCATCAGTCTAGTAAACCAAGAAATAAAATAACTATGTCAAGATGGTAAAGAAGTTTAGGACTGATAAAGAGACAAAATGACATTAAGAGCTTAATAGAAACACAAGAACTTCATAATTGTTTACACTTGAGGTATAGGTGTGACGCTGAGTGGGCGTATAACATAAGGCAAGTGCCGTCTTAAGCATGTCGTGCTCTTTCTCAATTTGAAGTATTAAAACTCTTTTCAATTTTCCCCACATGATAGGGAAGTTCGACGAACAAGAGATAACAAGTTCGCACTTGATGCTAAGCGTCATAACTTCGATCATAATTATACAATATATTATATAAAATGAATATCGCGTATAAAATGTAAGAATGACCCAAATATTCATTCTTAAAAAGCAGCTTATTCACACAATATTAATAAAATATGCAATATGCATATCGGATAAAACGCATATAACCGCCTTATACAGCCTAATGAAAGAGGTATGCAAAGTTTTTAACTATATAACTATCTGCAACTATTATTAAATCATTACATTGAACATTAAACAGAAATGTATACTGACCCCCCTTAAATCTTTTATAAGGGTAAAATTGTAAGGAATATACATAATATCACTATATATTTCTATATTTTTCTTAAACTTTTACATATATTTTATATTTATCTTCTAGTTTTTATTGCTGTAATAAAAGTTATCTGACCAGAAGTCATGTGTTTATTTTAACTGAAATACAATTTCCTTCTTAAAAATCGAAATTATATTCTGCGAAATATATATGTCATTGTAACAAACAGCTATCTATATCATAAATATAATATAACTAAAATTTGAACACGACTTATATGATAACTAAAATATATAATTTGAGAGAAATAGAAAATTACATATTCCTCCTCATGTATCAACTTACTACGGTGTTCCTAAGGTGCCATCGTTGTTTCGCCATTTCGACCTCTTGAGCGACACCACGAAAACGCGGAAACACGATGCGAAATCGCGAAACAACGATGCGAGAGCGCGAAACGATGATGCAAAAAATATCGCGCAAAAAAAAACAAACAAATATCGTGCGGATGCAAAAATTAATATCGCGCTTTAGCGTCGTACTTTTACGACCTCGCATCGTTGTTTCACGTTCCCGAATCTTGTTTTCGAGTTTTCGTGGTCTCGGCCTTGGGAAAGCGAGACCACGCAAACGCGAAAAAATGATGCGAAATCGCGAAAGTACGATACGAGGTGTTATGTTATTTCGCGCCCTCGCATCGTGCATTCGCAATCTCGTATCGTTGTTTTGCGATCTCGCATCGTGTTTCCGCGGTTTTGTGATCTCGTCTTCTAATCAGCTAACACAAACATGACAAATAGAATAAAGTTAGGGATCTACACTAGAAATAAACAAAAGCTGTGTATTCAAAATAGCTAAGAAATGTAAAAATCTTTCTTCAAACAAACATATTGAAAATTTCTGTATAACCATTATCCAAACCATCAAATGTAAAAAAATATATTGTTCTTTTGAAAGAATGCAAATTAACAGGTTAGACACAAGTCAATTAGTCAACAGGCAAGGGTAAAAATCATCAATTTGAAATTTAAGGCAGAAGCAAACTGTCATGCTGGCATGGCCTGTGTGTCTAAATGAACGCGATCAGAAGACCATGCCTTATAGTGCCTTAAGAGTAATAAATCAAAGAGAATCCCAATAGTTCATATAGATCGAACATGGAAAAGCAATAAGTTTCCGGTTCGGTGACCTTCAAGAGAGCGAGACCACGAAATTACGATGCAAGATCGCAAAACAACGGAGCAATATCGCGTCCTCGCGTCTTATTTAGGCGATCTCTCGTCGTGCTTTCACGTTTTCATGGTCTCGCTGTCCTCAGAAAACACGATGGCGAGAACACAAAAGAACTATGCGAGGTCGCGAAAGTAGAATGCGAGTACCTACCAGCATCGTACTTTCGTTACCTCTTATCGTGTTTTTTTTTTTTGCGATCTCGCATCGTGGTTTCGCGGTCTCGAATCGTGTTGTCGCGTTTTTATGGTCCTGCCCAAGAGGTCGACAGGGCGAAACAATTATGGCCCCAACGGAACACCCTAACTTTTTATGGCAGATGATAGATTACAATTATATATTATTAATATATATGTTTAACAATTTTGATATGCTGTAAATTAGACAGAATAATTTTATTGATTTTGCCAGTTTATCTGACATAAAACAAAAAAACATCATTTTTCAAAATATTTTAAATTATAATAAACTCACAGATACGTTTTGCGTATAATATAACTTTCTTGGTTTTAAGGCCCCCAGCTGGGTGGGGGGATAGAAATAGCCCAGCTGCTGTACAGCAGAGGGTAAAACCCCCTCAATGTACCTGCCTGTTTGCCGTAGGTGGCGTCCCGCAATGGGTTGGAAGAGAGGATCCTGGTGGTTGAGAATACCCCGGGGATCTCCAGGTATTCAACACACTACTTTGGCCTTAATTTCAACCTAGAAGGGTGGCTAGGTGGGCCCGACCTAGTCAATCGGCTAGCCACGCCTTGCCCTATATGTTCTCAATTATTTGACCTTCAATTTTATCATGATATGTATTTACCATTGCATTCTTGTTTAGAATATGTCAATATTCCACCTTTTACATTTACTATGTTGTCAAACGTCACTATGTTTAAAATAAACATATTCCGTCTACTTTTTGAAAACCAAGAAATATAAGGCGGTGGCTTATGGGCTAATCGGGTACGATTTGTGGTGGCAGCTCACTGAACTATCCGAGTATACCATTTAGGTACCCCTGGCACGTGGAGCTGGATATCCGCTCCAATATACGTGTCCCCTAGTTGGGCTCCGTGGCGGGTGGGGGGCTTGAATGATGAATTTATTATATAACACCATGGGTACCAAACGTCCTTGTACTGACGATTTTAGCAATAGTTATAACAGCATTTCGGAACAATTTCCCAGGTTCTTGGTTATAACATCACTTTCGGACACCAAATAAGTTACTGAATTATCACCATTTGTTATTGACAAAACAATCCAATCAGTTGCAGGTCATGTGAAATCAGTAAAAAAAATGAGATCAGGAGACCTATTAGTGGAAGTGGAAAGGAAAACACAATCAAATAATCTGACAACAAAACTCAAAAAGATTCTGGATTTGAATGTCGCATGTACACCACATAGATCATTAAATTCATCAAGAGGAGTCATAAGATGCATAGATTTAAAAGGGCTTTCGGACGAAGAAATTATTGAAGGATTAAAAGAACAAGGAATAACAAACGCACGAAGAATCAAAATTACAAAAGAAGGACGCCGAATTGAAACAAACACAATCATATTAACATTTAACTCCTCAATTATACCCAAGACAATCAAAGTAGGATACCTTCAAGTAAATGTTGAAATCTATATTCCAAATCCACTTCAGTGTTACAGATGCTTCCGTTTTGGGCACGACGAAGATAATTGTTCACAACCTGGAGACAAAACGTGCCCAAAATGTGCCCAATCAGGAATTGATTTTTCCCATATAGAGCACTGTACAAATGAAATAAAATGTAGAAACTGTGGAAATAGCCATTCAGCAAGATCTAAAGAATGCTCATTTTGGAAAAAAGAAAAAGAAATACTTAGAATCAAATACACACAAAACGTAACCTTTCCGGAAGCAAAGAAAATCTTTGAAACAATGTCCAGTATTTCAACTGCATCAACAACATACGCATCTGTGACAAGAAGCCTTGGAAATTGTACATGTCAATGCACATGCCAACAACCAAATATGACAATAACTGAAAAGTCTACTTCTAAACCAGTATCTAATACAACCACTTCTAAACCAACATCTAATGTTACACTTAATTTAAAGGCGCCCACGGACGGTGGCGCTGCTGTGGTGGGCGGCTCCCGGGGAGCCACGGTAAGTGATCCTGTGAGGATTGCTGAGGTCTCTACGGAGATCTCTGGTGGCTCGGTGGGGGCGGATGGCTCGGCTGGTGACACTGTGCCTGTGACAGTTAAACCGCACACCAAAGCCAACAAGAAAAACTCTCCAAAGGAGAAAATAAAACTCGACACCGGTAGAATACAGAAGGGATCTGATGATCCCATCCAAGCTCATAACCGGTTTAAGGCATTATCAGACGACTCCGAGTCTGTGATGGAAATCGCAGATGAAGAGTCGCGTGCAAGACCTCATATCACGCGGTTGCAGGATCCAGCTAAAACATAGTCTGATCTTAATTCAACTCTTTTATCTGTTGAATAAATATGAAAAATAAGATCATACAATGGAATTGTCGTGGTATTAGATCTAACTATGAGGAATTAACTTTACTTTTATCTCAACACCAACCAGTAGCGGTTTGTCTACAAGAAACCTTTCTTAAAACTACTGACAATTGTTCTGTAAAACACTATTTATCTTATCATAAATCCACAAATGATGACAGAGCTTGTGGAGGAGTTTCAATAATTGTCAGTAATAATGTTCCACATAAATGTTTATCTCTTGATACAACACTACAAGCACAATCTATAAGTTTAACGTTAAACAAAACTATTACATTGTGCTCTCTTTATCTTCCACCTAGCCAACCGATTAACATTGCAGAACTTGACAAACTAATAACACAACTCCCTTCCCCATTTATTCTAATGGGTGACTTTAACTCCCATAATACATTATGGGGTTGTTCAGACACAAATAACAAAGGGCAAATTATTGAAGATTTCATTACAAAACATAATTTGTGTCTTTTCAACAACAAATCACACACATATTTACATCCTGCTACTGGTTCATACTCATCCCTAGACTTGACTCTCTGTAGTCCTGACATGTTTTTAGATTTTACTTGGAATGTTGATTCAGATCTTCATGGAAGTGATCATTTTCCAATTATGTTGTCAGAAGAAGGCCCATCGATTCAAGAACGCCCACCAAATTGGAAACTTCACAAAGCTGATTGGAACTTGTTCAGAGTTCGTTGTGAACAAACTATTTCAACAGGCAAACTAACTGAGCACGAAGATCCATCAGACTTTTTTACATCTTTACTTGTCAGGGCTGCTGAAGAAGCAATACCTCAGACCACGACATCCCCTAAAAATCCAAACAAGCCTTGGTATAATAAAGACTGTAAAACAGCTATTTCTGAGCGTAAATATGCTCTCAGACAATATAATTTAAGACCAACATCTGAAAATCATACAAGATTTAAAATCGCCAGAGCTAAAGCACGTAGAACCATAAAACAAAGCAAACGAACATCATGGCGTCAATATGTCTCAAACCTTAACTCTAGATCTTCCATAAAGAAAACTTGGGATATGGTAAGAAAAATATCAGGGAAAAACGGCCATATTATTGTTCAACATCTTAAAACACCATCCACTACAGCTACATCCAAACGAGAAATTGCAAATATTTTAGCAGACACGTTTGCAAACAAGTCCTCAACTAACAACTACAGCGCACAATTTCAAAAGCACAAAGGAGTTCAAGAAAAAACAAAACTCAATTTCAAATCAAACAACACTGAAGCATACAATAAATTATTCTCAATAAAAGAACTTAAACTTGCTCTTAGAAAAGCACATGATACTGCACCTGGATCAGACAAAATACATTACCAATTTCTTAAACATCTTCCTGATTCATCTTTTATCTGTTTACTTGAAATTTATAATAAAATATGGCAAACTGGAATCCTGCCAGACTCTTGGAAGGAGGCTATTATAATTCCTGTCCCAAAACCAGATAAAGATCTTACAAATCCTTCAAATTACCGTCCTATAGCTCTGACAAGTTGTATTTGTAAAACAATGGAAAGAATGGTAAACACCAGGCTTGTTTGGATTTTAGAAAAGAAAAATCTAATAACAAATTTCCAATCTGGCTTCCGTAAACAAAGGAGCACTTTAGATCATCTCGTAAAATTTGAAACACTCGTACGAGAAGCCTTTCTAAAAAAGAACCACTTTGTTTCTATATTTTTTGACCTCGAAAGTGCATATGACACTACCTGGAAATATGGTATAATGCAAGATTTACATAACTTTGGATTCAGAGGTCGACTTGCATATTTTATCTCTTCATTTTTAAAAGATCGCCATTTCAAAGTTCGGGTTGGCAATACATTGTCTGACCCACACGAACAAGAAATGGGTGTTCCTCAAGGTTGCATCCTTTCTGTTACTCTTTTTAGTGTCAAAATCAACAGCATTGTTAAAGCTGTCAACCCTGGTATCGAATGTTTTCTGTATGTTGATGATTTTTGTATCTGTTACAGATCAAAACACATGCATACCATTGAAAGACAACTCCAGCAAGTCTTAAATAATCTACATAAATGGTCAAACGAGAATGGGTTTAAATTCTCAAAGACCAAAACAAAATGTATGCATTTCTGTAATGTTCGTAAATTACATTTAGATCCTGAATTAACCCTTGACAATACACCTATTGAGGTAGTAAAAGAGTTTAAATTTCTTGGACTTGTGTTTGATTCAAAACTAACGTTTATACCACACATTAAATATCTCTCCGATAAATGTCAAAGAGCTCTTAATTTGATCAGAGTGGTATCCAGTATGGATTGGGGAGCAGATCGTGAAGTTCTTCTTAGACTTTACAGATCTCTGATTAGATCTAAACTTGATTATGGGTGTATAGTTTATGGTTCTGCAAGGAATTCTTACATTAAAAAATTAGACACTATTCATAATCAGGGCCTTAGATTAGCGCTCGGAGCCTTCAGAACGTCTCCAATTGCTAGCCGGTATGCAGAAGCAAATGAACCATCTTTATATTTGAGAAGACAAAAACTTGGTCTACACTATTTTCTTAAACTGAAATCAAATCCAAAAAACCCGACCTACAAAACTGTATTTAGCCCAATGTACGACGATCTTTTCCAACAAAGGGAAAATACTATTCCACCATTTAGCTTACGCAATAATCGGTACATTGAAAGTTTAAATGTAGACCTGAATGACATAGAAACCAATCAGATTCCAGACATTCCACCGTGGATCTGGAAATCCCCGCAATTTATTTATGACCTTGCTAAAAATAAAAAGGAAACAACAATTCCTGAAATATTTAAAATTCAATACAATGAAATTAAACAACACTTTTATAATTATGAATATATTTACACAGATGGATAAAAACAAAACAACAGAGTAGCTGCTGCAGCTGTTACAGAAGATAAAACTTTTTCTTTTCGTCTTCCTGATAACTCTAGTGTCTTTTCAGCTGAACTTAAGGCGATTGAACTAGCACTAAATCACATTGAACTGAAGGTTATATGAGCTATCTTATTTTCACGGACTCTTTGTCTGCTATGCAAGCTCTTGATTATGAAAATACTGAAAACCCTCTTGTTGTCAATTTATTACAGAAGATTTCTTACCTCCTGCAGGAATCCGATATAATATTCTGTTGGCTTCCTGGTCATATTGGTATTCAGGGAAATGAAGCAGCAGATAAGGCTGCAAAAACAGCACTTAATAATGAGATTTTACCATTCAAAGTCCCATATTGTGATTTTAAACCCCTTGTTAACAGTTTTGTAAAAACTGTCTGGCAAACATCATGGGAAGATGCTTTGAATCATAACAACAAGTTATTCTCTATAAAACCTGTTTTAGGAGAATGTCCATTATCTTCTAGATCATCACGAAGAGAAGAAATTGTTCTTTGTCGCATTCGTATTGGACATTCTTATCTTACACACTCATATCTTTTAAAGGGGGAAGAAGCCCCACAATGTATACCTTGTTTTACTGATCTTACCCTTAGTCATATTTTTATTCACTGTGTGGACCTTGCACACATTCGAAATAAATATTTTAATGTTCAAACCATGTCTGACCTTTTTAATACAGTTACCCCCGATTCAATTTTTAACTTCTTAAAGGAAATAAATCTTTTTAAGAAAATATAATCTTTTTATTTTATCTACATTTTATCATATATATGTATGTGTATGTATGTGTATATATATATATATATATATATATATATATATATATATATATATGTATATATGTATGTATGTGTATATATGTGTATATGTGTGTATGTATGTATGTATCGACTGCAGGTGTTGGTTGACTGACTGTCCTGTCTGAATACTCGTGCAGTTAGTCAACGAACATTTAAATCACATGTATCACACCATAATTTTATCATATTTTACTTGTAATTTTACATTCAACTAAGCGTGTATCTTACTGTTATTTTACTGTTATTTAACGTATATTTTGCATTTTATTTTTACTGCGCCCAAAATGACCTCAGATGTCGACGGGCCGTAAAATCCCATTCATTCATTCTTGGTTTTAATCATTTTTGTAGTATATAACTCCATATTTTTCTCATATCTATACAAAAGATATAAGGGGGGTCAGTATACTCTTCCGTACATAAGCACTTCCTTTTTTTCTCCATTATCTTACTTCTTAAACGACATATTTACCGGACAAATATAAATTATGCACAACTAATGTATTGTATTTAACTACCCATGGAGAAGAGTTTATATAAGCGTTTTCGCTTTTTTTTAATCCATATCATGACATTTTCTCATTGTATTATATCATTATATGTGCATTTGATTGAATAAAAACTGTTTGAACCAAATGAAGGAAGTGTTATTAATTTCTTTCAAGTGTGAGGTTGGTGCACCCTAGAACCTGGTTTAAACCCCCAGTGGCAATTTGTTTTGCCACTGACCGTTCCAAGGCGGTATCCCCAAAGGTTCTCTTGTTTATTAATTGTTTGTGGCGTCCTATTTGAATTGACATACATATATAAAACATGCGCTCTCTCTATCTTCCTCTCTTCTTTTTCGCTGCGTGGGGAGGCTGTGTTTTTTGAGTGTGGCGATTCCTGATATGCATATGTTGCTTTTTTTTTGCTCAGTTTTATAAAAATAAATAGTTCAAAATGTGAATAAAAAATGTACTTTAGCTGAATCATGACTGGTTACATAATCTGTTTTTTTTTTAATTTACGATCTTTAATCAAAAAGTTTGAATTTGCTTTTGCTAACAAATATGCCTACTTGGCTTAAGAGTGAATTTACTGAATATCCAGGTGAAATTTTCTAAAGCTAAAGGAAGAACTTTCTCAAATTTATTTTCAAAACTTTTTTCTTAGCAAAAGGCTGATTAGATGTTAGAAACGTTACAGCTAGCCATTTAGAGGCTCAATAATGTATTCGCATAGGTGACTTTTTGTTCTTATAATGCACCTTTCAGAAGTTGAAAACCTCTGTTAAGTTTTTATTCCTTCTACCTTAATCTTACAGAATCGGTTATGAGAACACAGTAATGTATTTAATTATTCTTCAGACTTATTTGACAGTGATTATTGTATTGTTTTGTATTTAAAAGTTTTGCATTGAATAAGAAGTTCAGAGTAAATCATGGTTGATTTGTAAAACGTAAAATAAATGCACAATTTAATTAAGTTTTTTTTATTTCGACAATATTAATAATTTAGTTGCTTAAATATAAGGAAAGGTAATCAAAAGTTACTTATAAATGTTATGTCTTCAGCAGCAGCCTGACCTTTAAGGAACTGTTATTAAAAAGTGAACTTATTATTTGATTTTTTTCTGTTACTTATTTTCTGTTTTAGGAAAACGTTTTAGTCTGCAAAATGAATATTGATGTACAAAATTAATACCAAAGGTAGAATCAAAATCGAATTTTAGGATAATACTCATTTCCGTTCAGGTTTTAGTGAAGAAATATCTTCACTTAAATCTGACCGGCAATGATTATTTTCCTATGATTCGGGTTTGAATTTATTTTTACTAAATACCTCTCTTTTAGAGTTAATGTTTCGATCCAATTTATTTGAAATGCTTAAATTATTATAGTTAATTTACAACAAAGTGAAGTAACAAAGTAAAACTATTCATGTTTTATTAGGCCAATGCGTAGAACAACTCTCAAGACATCCATGTTCCAGTTTATTTTATTTTCAAATACTTAAATAAATTTTCGAGGGCAATACTATTGGATAACCATAACGTGTTATGTAAGATTTTATTGGAGCAATGTTACAGGTTATCGGTCTGCGTAAATAGTAAATTGCAGTAGATATATAAATAAATCATTCAAAGCGAATGGTTTAAATTAAATCATATTCGACAATGGAATAAATAGAGTAGGATCATTACAGGCTCATTATAAACAGTGAACTAACTTCAGTTATGGTTTATATTTTCGTTCTGTTTAGCGTTTACTTTTCTTTTTATGCAAAAGCTGACACATGTCCGGATATATGTCATTGGCTTTCATGGAGGGAATGGCAGAGCTGTAGCAGTACTTGTGGTGGTGGGAGACAGTATCGATCAAGACAACTATGCTGCAAGTTGAATTTAGTTGGTGACTTCGATGCTTGTTTAAGAGACTGTGGTAAAGAAAGTGATGGTCAGTACGATTACCGAGGATGCAATGCCTTCTGTTATAACGGTGGTTCATTTCACTACGATTACAACCAATACGGTGACTGCAGATGTCCACCTACGCATTCGGGAAGTTGTTGTGACACCCGTAAGTTCAGATTGATCATCATTTGCAAAATACTACGGTAAATTAATTACATGTTAAAAGACAATCAGACGCAAGGAAGGATGCTGGACGGACTGAAAGACGGACAAAAATACAAAGATTTTGGGGTTTACTTCATGATTATTGGTCTCCACAATTTATATGTTTTTGTTTGAAAATTGGTATTTATATATTTCATTTTAGTTGCAATTATCTCAACCTCGTGCGATATGTTCTGTTCTATTGTTAGTTGTTAGTTTATTCCTTTATGGGTTAAATACTTTTAATCTTAATATAAACTAAATACTTTTAATCTACTCAGAAGCCAAATAAAAATAAATTGTTTAAAAATTAAAACCTAGTTATGGTTTACAAATTATATAAAAAAGATCCACGAGGATTTCGTGGCTGCGTTTCATTTTACAATGAATCGCATCGGACTACTTTTGATAATTATTTATAATTGACTATGAATTTTCCCCAAACCGCCGTGATTTAACGTCCGCATTCCTTATTTCACTCCTAATAAAATGAGCACTTGACACTTGTCAGTCCATTATAAAGAGAGAAGTTAAATAAAAGCACCATCATCACAAAAACATCAAACACTACGTCATAAAAGCTGTGATGTAATCAAGCAAATGTTTAGATTTTCAAGGGCAGTGCCAATCGATTCTGCCAGCTTACGCTTTATTTGTGCTTTAAATCTACCATGATTAAAACACTGCATCTTATAGACCTGTAGCTTAAATGATCTCTGACAATGTTTAACAATGTCATGTTTATGGCCAAAATATTTTTCAATACATGAAAATGCGACACATATCTGAAATGCAATGCCTACATCCAGCAAACACAGCCCCTCCCCTCCCCCCCCCCCCCCCCCCCCCACACACACACAGCAAACACGCAGAGAGGAGAAAGGATGTTTTTCACACATCACCAGAGAAAGGGAATGGCACCTTATCTATTTTGGTTAAAACAGAAGCAGAGATGAAAATGATTAAAGACTGTCGTTGAGAAATTACTATCAATTAGTAACACATCTTATGGCCTTGCTAGCGACATCGTAAAAGAAATGGTTCTGTCATTTTAATCTTGAGACATTCGCTCATTTAAGATCTGTATAAATCTGTGAATAAGGCTTATTGCTAAAACTTCAGTCTAAATTAATATGTCTAACAGTGAATGTCGAATACTTCATTTTCTTTATTTTTCTCGTTTGTTGAAGTTTCATCAAATTACGCAAAGTGTTTTGCAACTTCCTTAAAATTACAGATGACACCGTCGAACCATGTCGAACAACGTTGGCGATTATTTGGAGAGTTCAAAACAAACAGTTTAACAGTTGACATTGATTATGGTATTGTTTTATAATTAAATGAAAATGAATACGGAGAGACACTGGATGTTATTTCTTTGTTTATATTAATAATAAAATGTTTGAACTGTTCTTTCGGTTAACCGATCGGTTACAAGTAATGATTAACCAGTTTAAAAATCCGTAACTGGGTCACATACCTAGAAATAACCTATATTGGATATGGGCAGTAGATTTTAGAATACAAATATCGCTTATAGCAGCAGACGATGAAAGAAAAAAATAAAGCAGGAGTAGGTATATCCTTAAAGGCCGAGATTGGTTCTCCTGGAGAACTTTTGCTTGATTGAGGTTAATTGGATGCTTTGCACACAGAGGTCATTAAATAACAGTGGGGCTGCAGATTAATGGGTACCTGTCTGGTCATTGATTCTGTCTAAATGAAAGTTTTCAAAATGCCAAGGTATTTGCAGAATCCCTTACCAACTTGATAGATTTACACAATGTAATTTCTTGGGTATGTTTCATGACAGAAATTACATATATTAGGTATATAAAGGCATATGATAACCAAAATAAGAGACTTGCACTGTCATTAAAAAATTATGATGATTTTGATCGCAAGATACATCATGACTCTGTATATTTTTAAAAATGTTCTATTACATTTTAAATCTTATCAACATCACTCTGAACATATTAACAAACATTAACTGTATTACCATTTTATATTAAAATTGAATTACAAATCAGAAAACACTACATTCAGCTAAGAAATAGAAAACTATATTAACCAGCAAATTGTCTCAACCCCTTTTCCTGTATTGTCACGAGATAATGAAATTAATAGAAAACAAAGGATCTCTGCCACCCTTATCAACTTCTAAACTTTATGAAAACAGTTTTAGAACAGCAGTTTTATAATATAAGAGATAGTTGATAATTCAACATAAAAACTTATTCATTCCATGTAAGGCACATCTTTTTGATTGGATATAATGTCCTGATCTGTCTCAGAATGCATTGTGACATCACTTCTCATCTATGAAAGATTGCCCATACCCCTCCATTTTCGCGTGATTGTTTCATCTGTAAATATCTTGGATCATTCCAGGCCCCTAAACTTGACATTACTTTTCAATAGCTTGAATACTTTTTGCGCATGTAATGGAACTATTATCTCTACATGGTGTTTGGCCTTATTTTAAGTGTAAGATTGAAATATATTCCGGACTTCCGGAGCTCCCTCAGTAAAATATACGAGGAATGATCCAAAATTACGTACACTTTTGTTAATGCATCTTTATTTGAAACACGTTCGCAAAAAATTATATACTAAATTCAATCAGAACACCAACTTAACAAACTGAGCTGATATATTAATATATATTTAATAGATTTCAAAAGCGCGTCACTTGTTTGAATAACCATGGTAACATGCATGCGGCGCCCGTCATTGTCATTGTATTTAATAAAGCACATACCTGTGAATATTAACAAAACTACTAGCGGTAAAAGAGCTAAACTTCACAAAGTCAAAGCGGGGTATACGATTTATGTTATAGTAAAATTTTAGGTCATTCTGACATGCGTTTTTAAAACAATGAATACATAAGCGAGCTATCATCAACTTAAAATCTTTAGAAATGTCGTCGTAAGAACGGCTGGAAATACGCGCTATTATAAATTTCTGTCACGATCTTGGAAAATCACCTCCAGAAAATCCAGAAAAGATTGAGAATACGCAAATGAAAACTTACGTAAGCCGAGCTCTAGTTTTAAGTGGCATCAGTGGTTTTGTAACGGTCAGAAGAGTCATGAAATAGACCATGTGCAAGGGAAAAAGAAATAAATCGTGAAGCCGGGAGGCGATAGAAACGGACAGAAGTCTAACTATTGGGGCGCTTTCCGAACAAATTACATTTTTTAGAGCTATTCTAATATTTTATATTCAAAGCATGTTTTGTTTGATGTATGATTCATTAAAAATTCATAAATTATTAAATAACAATAGATATGTTTGTTATTTTAATTACACCAGAGTAAACAGCTATGGACACTGTGTCTACAACACAAATACTTGTTCTATTAATTAACAGTTACAAATGGGTATTGCATCGGGGTTCTTTTCATCGGTTGTACGAGCGAGAAGAGGACCTTTTTCTTGATCGCCTCTTAACCACTGGATAGCGCTTAGTGTATGATTTTGATTGGTAATAGTTTGTTAACAAGATGTTCTATTTTGCTGATATTTTGTAAATATATGCTAGACATATTCCGATTAAAGATTGTATAATTTTATTTATTTTATTTTATTAACCATGCTCTCTCCCCCTCTCTTCTTCTTGACTGTGTGGGGAGGCTGTTTTTTCTGAATGTGGCAATTCCTGATATGCATATTTCACCTTTTTATTTGTGGTATATTGAATAATATAAAAACTATAACAAAAGTCTACGTTATTTTGGAACATCCCTCGTATTTCAATCATACACTGGTAAAAGCAAATACCCTTTATATCTCCTAAAGGCTAATTGAATAATTGATGTACATTAATTGTAAAAATGTAACTTTCCTGTGTCATTTCGAATTAATTAATTTCCTCCAAAATTTCATTTGATTTTAATGTTATTCACAATTCAAGTACATTGTTGTTCTTAGCAATTGGAAATGTAAATGGATTCTAATGAACTTTTTAAATCTCAGTAGATATATTGGTATTTTTTGACTGTCATTAAAATGTTCATGTTCAACACAATGGAGCTTTACAGCGTTCTTAATTTTCAGTGTTTTTTTTTTATTTTACAGCATCCATTATGTCATGTTTGTATAAAATATTGTATAAAAGTAAATACAAAATCATAATTCAGTGTATTTTATAGTTTCAAAACCCAATTTTACTTCAACTAAGGTTGAAATCAAAACCAGAAAATGTTCTCCAATGTAAATGGCCATTAATAATCTCATGGGACAAGGCATGAAACTGCTGCTAATTGTTGCAGAGTAGAGATTATTACAGTGAGATAACATGGCAGATAAATGTTAAATTAAATGCTATAAAGCAGCATGAATCTGACAACTGATTTATAGCCAAACTCGGCCTTTAAGGTTAAGTCATTATATATAAAAATACTTTCTGGGATATTAAAACCACCCATTAAAACAAACGAAATATGCATATCAGGGATGCATAATTTACAGATTTCTGATATGCATTTTTCACTTTTTTAACAATTCCATAAAGTGCATTTATCATACGAACCATCTGTTAAATGCTCAATGTTCATTACAAGCTATAAAGGTTTTATTTTCTCTTGCAACCGTTTTTTTTTTTTCAATGAGACTGGTGAGCTTGTCTCATTTAATTATGGGAGTGAGGTGTACAAAGTGTAAATGATCATAAGGTGACAAACAGGTCGCTCGAAATTATTTGATTTACACTTCTTTTAAACGTCACCTTAGATTTTAATAGAATAAATAGATTTTATTAGTGGTTAAAAACCTTTTTCTCAATACCTAATAACATGTTCGTTTATGGCTGTAAGAGAAGATGTTAAGAGCACGGGTAACTTTGTAGTTATGCAAGAACTGGTGCTGGCCATAAATATTGCTTTAAACTTCTATAAACAAACAGTGTCGCGCTCAACGAGTTTCAAACGTTGTCATTAACGTTAATGGTGAAGTTTGAAGGACTCCACACAAACAAAACGGATCAGTGTCTCTAAAAGTTTGTTTGCCTCTTCTCGCTGCTATGGTGTAATTAATGAGTTAGCAATTATATGTAACTTATCACCAAAGCTGCATAATGCTTTTGTAAGTTATTTGTGATTATAAAAACAACTTCATAGATAAAATTTTCGCTATTCTTCTAGTGCCTTTAACTTGCATTATACACTATTTAAGGTATGTGTGCGTGGAACGACAATTTCTGCTGGCCTGGTGTGTGTTATAGTGGTTATGTTTCAAACTGCTATTGCGCACAAGGGTTCACCAAGGTCGCTGATTCAAGCAAAACGAAATGTCAACCTAGCTTTCCTCCTACTATATTGACATGCGAGACTATCGCAATTGGACCAAACGGCGAAAAAAAGCGAGCGGTGAAAAATGGAACCTCATCAGAATGTCGATATCTGATGGATATGTATGGAAATTATCAACCGGTATCTTTTCAATTTGCATTGTCAGCTGAATACACGGTGAACATTGGCTCATTGTCTAAGCCAGCCTTTATTAGCGAATCTAACTTTGGAGTGACGGACACAACTGTACACATAACAAAGCAGATTTTATCTGGTATGTAAAAATTACTTCAAGTAGTAAATTTTGTCTACTGCGATTGGATAAAATAAAGTCTTATCAAAGCGTTGTCAACAAAAGCACTTCCTCTTCCTGGTTTTGATTATTGTCAGTTTTAAATGGAATTTAAATTAAAATATGACAGTCGCCTAACAGTTAAATGAACGTTATCTTCTTCAATTGATTGCTCAGTTGTGATCCTTAAGAACCTCATCATTAAATGGGGTTTTTTTTTCAGAAAAAGGTGAAATATGCATATCAGGAATCGCCACATTCAGAATAAACAGCCTCCCCACACAGTCAAGAAGAAGAGAGAGGGAGAGAGCATGGTTAATAAAATGATCAGTTTCAAAAAAGACACCACTAACAATAAACAAAAATGAGAACCCGAGGGGTTACCGCCTTGGAACGGTCAGTGGCAAATCAAATTGCCACTGGGGGTTTAAACCAGGTTCTAGGGTGCACCAACCTCACACTTGCCCCAACAGGTTCTCATACCACAAAACAAGTACAAGTTGTCTTGGTGGAAAAACTCCAACCCACTTATCGGCAAGCTTTCTTGATCCAAATCTGTCCATTGAAAATAGTTACGTAACTACTAAAATATTTGATAAAAGAGATGATTTTAATTTTAACATAGTAAATTTTCCGTTTTTACACGGCGATGTTCCTCGTGCATTATATATTACGGGGTTTATATCTCACAGCTTGTTCGCTTTTCAAGAGCTTGCAACGATGTGAATGATTTCAATAACGTAATCTGTGCATTATAGAAAAACTTAAAACAGGGTTATCGATATCACAAATTAAGGAAAACCTTTTGCAAGTTTTATCGCCGATACCCAGATCTAATTCATAAATACAGGTGCAGTTTAAAATCAAGACAATTGCAACAAGGTTTTTCACAGCCAGATTTTTTATGGAGATTTAATTTACAAAGTAAAGAAGATAAAAGGCAATGTTTATTTCACCCAGTTATTCGTAAAAACCATCTGTAAATTTAAAAAGAAAGGTTACCAACATGATATTTTATAGCGCTCTGCAGGCCTGGTGATTAACCCATCTACAGTTGATCATTATGCTTATCTCTTTGGTTGCACGACGGTGGCAGGGGTTTAAGAGTTTATGAAGGTTTATGGGGAAATCTTTTCTTAAAAGAACCTAGAAGCTCGATTCGTTTCTTTTATTCCTGTCATCGTGTTCTTGCTGATTTACTCCAGGAGCTCTGGTCTCGGTAAGATCATTGAGTATCCACCCTTCGGCTTTGAAATGCTATTAGCTTTCAATGTTTATATGTTTGTGTGCTTTTGCATACAACATGGTTGAGCCGATGGGTGGGTTGGAGTTATTTCACCAAGACAACTTGTACTTGTTTTGTGAACCTGGTTTAAACCCCCAGTGGCAAATTGTTTTGCCACTGACCGTTCCAAGGCGGTAACCCCTCGGGTTCTCACTTTCGTTAATTGTTTGTGGCGTCCATATTGAAATTGATTATTGTAATACCATGTTCTCTTTTCCTCTCTGCTGTTTGGCTGTGTGGGGAGGTTGTGTCTGCTGGATGTGGCCTTCCCTGATATGCATTTTTCACTTTTTGTTAATAGAAGCAAGTATAACAGTAAGTTCGCACAACCGACTTCAAGATTCCAGTTCAAGTCAACAGGCCAAACAGACAGAATTTGATAACGGTACAATATCAATGCCAGCAGACAGTTACAGTGTCACGAACGGACAAGCGTAAGTAATATAGAAAATGACCATTAAAACGGTTACCAAAAAGTTTATAGCTTTGTACACGGTAGAAAATATCTGATCAGTAACTTTATGATAATTAGTGCTATTTTATAATGTTCTTATAGTTTTGAAATTGCGTTTATTTAAGCGCGATGTACAACAAAGATTTGGATAGCGGAAGCGTTTACTACTCCCCACCCCCCACTCATTGGCAGCCAGTGCGACGTAAAGCTCAGCCAATTTGAAATGTGCAAATGAAATCCGATATTATTATTCAAGAAAATGCTGGGTAGATCATTTTAGCACAGATTTTGTAACTACCCTTAATTGTACCCAACAAAAAATTTATACAAGATCTAACAGATCTATTATTTCACAATACTTTCAACATACCATTTTTATTTTGGGACCTAAAGTTAATCAATATAATTTTTCTAATAAATCATTTTACAAGTTGGTAAGACATTTCATAAGTAAGCATTTTAATTAACACATTTTGACGTTACTGACGTCAATGATTGCCGACATGCATTGTCTTTGAAATGATTCCGAAACTTTATTTTTCATGATTATTCAGTGAAATTTTCAATATTGTTCTCGGAAAAGTAGTTTGATTAGCTTCTCTCTTATTTGTGGGCAAAAACATACCTTTAGAAAATAGTTGAGATAAAAAAAACCTTTAATAGCCACCGAACACGACAGATAACACATCAAAACCAAATTTGATCCACCCCAAACGTTGGTACTCATACGGCGTAAACTGATATTTTCAGATTTATACCACTCTGTGTTTAGTGCTCAATGGTATGCCTGTACGAGAAAACAATTGGCAGATTTGAACATAATAGAATTTTGATAGGGGATCTGAGAATTCAAATCCTGCATATCACATAATACGCCATAGGCAAAGACAACAGGGAGTATATCCTTAGAGTGACTGAACAAAATATAAATATATATTGATTGGGATATCAACACCATCTTTCAAAATACTGAGATATACCGATTGCAAAAAGATTTGCTCTTTCGCTCGCGATTTGTAACTTACCAACAGTATCAGTTTTGGGGAAATATGTATGGTATTTACACATCCCTACAGCAGGTGTTAAGTGCTATGCGTCGGCAGTAAAATGTCTCCCCGTACTTCAATTTGATGTAGCTTTCAGTTTAAATTACCTCCCTTGATGGTTATCTGGTAATTTCATGCAGAATGTCAATCATTGTGGGCGTTATTATATGGCATACTTAAACTATCCGTTTTGGGGGATAAGAGTGGTGTGTACTTTGTCTCTGTCATGTTTGACTATAAGTATCATTCACGTGTGTTGGGTAAGATCGCGTGATCCAGCCCGAGTGAAATATGCACAGGGCGGTAACGAGACTCTGCCGAGTTACCGCCTTAGTGCATATTTCACGAGGGCTGGATCATGCGATCTTAACCCAACATAAGTGAATGATACTTTTTCTTGCATACCGTATTTATTTTGCGCATTTGGGGGTATTTTCCTGTAAATTTTTCTTTGCACTACTTTTTTTATAGTAGACGAGTGATATACGAGACATTCCATCGTTCATTCATAAATGCGTAAGACGTCGTGACGTCATATAAGGCGCGTGACTCATTCTACATGGGGGGGGTGTAGAATCAAAATTTCCTACACGGGTGAAAACACCGGATGACCTGATCTGGACTGCAAGAATAGGAGCTGCCGCCATCGCATGACTAAAGGTTTATCTATAAATTACGATCATTGTAATTATTATTAAAGTTTCTAATGTCGTCATTTAAGTAAGATAAACACTTCACTATTATATCTCTTATATCAAAAAGCATAAATCTTTAGCTCGTAACTGAAGACTTCCGGATTTATATTTTATACTGTTTGGCAAAGTCATGACAAAGTTCGTAAAGACCAATCAAAAGCGGCGATAAATTATCGTTTATCTAGTCAGTTATATTGATCTTGCCCATTTATATTTTTTGAAACAAATACACTTTTTACGCCTGTCTGTCTGATTATCTTTTACGGAAAATAATCTAAATCTTCCTTATTATGAACATTATAAATTGGAATAGAATATAATTATGCCAATATTATAATGTTTGCGACAGACAGGCGGACAGATGGACAGGAAGGAGAAGGTGGGCGGAAGAAAGGAAATGGGAGTGCTTATTTATAAAATGTAAACTACAAACCAAAATAATGACAAGCCCAAAACATGTTCTTCATAACCAGAAGTAAAAAAATATATGACGTTATAATAATCAGAAATACTACGGAATTCCGTTAGGGCCATCGCCTTTAAATGAAATAGTCCGAAACGCGAAAACACGAAATCACGAAAGTACGATGACGAAAACGCGAAAGTACGATGACGAAAACGCGAAAGTACGATGACGAAAACGCGAAAACTCGAAATCACGAAAGTACGATGACGAAAACGCGAAAGTACGATGACGAAAAAACGAGAACACGATGATGAAGACACGAAAACACGAAAATGATCATGATAAAATTTCGCGTTTTCATCATCGTACTTTCGCGTTTTCGTCATCGTACTTTCGTGATTTCGAGTTTTCGCGTGACTTTCGTAGAAATACACTATTTATACTATGGTTTGTCATAATATATAAAAAAGGATACGTATAACGTCAAAGTAAATATGATACAATTAATCTTTAAAGCTTTAAAAAAACATATATCAATTTATAAATTTCCATATACTTTAGGTTCTAGTATAGAATGCGCAAGTTATATCATAGGATCAACTCGCTAGAGTCAATTTGTTAATTTAGGTAGGACAGACACGAGTATGCACGCGTTGAAACGTTTTTACCCCAGTACCTCCTTTGATTTCAAATGGCGATAAGGAGTTACCATACCCATGTTAACTTTGAATTGTCTGTTTCGTCTATGTTTTGCAGTTTTTGGTTTTTAACTGTTCCTATTTAGCATCCTAGTGTTCTACGTGGAGGGCCCTGTAATTGTGTATGTGAATACTCTTAAACATGTTCACTATCAAAATACTCAAAAGACTATTTTGTGTTTTCTTCATACTTCAACGTTGTTAAATTTGAATTGTTTGCAGTTTAATTTCTTATTAAAGTTTAAATTGCTGTCTCATCACTTTACGTTCTTCACCTTTTCTGTACCAAGGACTGTTATACTTCGTAATTCTTTAAAGGACAACAATTTGCGAGGTATTTAACCAATTTTATTGTGTTACCCACTGTTTTTGGGACTAGCTAATTAATGTTTAAATAAAACTGCTTATTGCTTTCCCAAATATGGTTAGCTTACAAGTTTTAGATTTCCAAAATGCTAGTCGGTCATTAGCATAACATTTTAAAAATACGGCGCTAAAGTTTAAACTTTAGGCGAAAGTTAAAGTGTTTAAATTTAATTCAATTTTTAATTAGTTTTTCTTTATGTAATTCCTCTTTCGAAGGAGCTGTATCCAAAATCTAACCATGTTGCAAACAAATAAATAATTTACTTGGAAGAACAAAATAATAACTTTGTAAAAGACTTTTTAAGTCAAAAAGTGTTAGAAGGCAACGATAATCAACCTGTTAATGTTAAACAAAAGCTACACTATATGTTCAACAATTAGGTTTTGTCACTGGTCCAGGTTGGGCCTAAAAAAAGGAGCAGTCTTACACGGACTCGCTGATATGATGTAATTGCTCTTTTTGATTAAAAACAATTTCGTTAGACTGTAGGTATTTATTTGGAATTTCCACAGTGTAATATATATGCTCGCTCTCTTAACACATTTTTGTTTCTGTTTAATCATGTTAAAGTCAGTGTATGTCAGTGCTTATGATAATGTCGCCTGCGATAGCAGGTCGACACGTACGGATCTTTTGCCCTACGGCGGCGGCATCGTCCGGTAGTCCCCCAACATTAATGTGAAACTCAATTTTGCCTTTAATTTTGTAAGTACTTGTTCTACTAACTTCTTACTTGGAACATATCATCTGCATGAACAAAACCATCTCCGACAACAAGAATGATAACTCCTATTTCAATATGTCAGTTGTGTCTCTCAAATTACTTTAAAATGAAACATAATAGCCTATAACTTTGAAAGTTATTATCTTAATACTTGGTATATATTAGCATGAACCAAGCCAAATGTGACAATAAGAATGATTACTACTATCTCACTATTGTAAGAGTTTTAAATGACTTTAATACGGAATCTAATATAGGTTGAACCAAAGTATTTCCATTTCCTGTAATGCTCAATGTTAAATTCCCAATATTCAATCTCCATCAAACATGATTCTTATCATCTTAATTCCTAGACAACCATATATTGGTATGCAGATCTGCATTTCATCTATTACAGGAAATCATGGGTTAACTTACTTGTAAGAAAGTTACTGGTCTCTAACCGGACAGATCCTATTTTAAATGCGGTATCGCAAATACGGTGCCACAAATATTCATCCACTGTTCCGGCAATAGTCCACCGCTATAAAACAAGATATATGCAAAAACAAAAAAGATATAGGCGTGGAATTGCTTTCGTTTCTTTTTCTGACATGTTAACCCTGCAAACAACAGGCCGTTTCTAAGGGTTAAGAGGCCCTCAGATGAAGAGAAAAAATCTCATATATTTAAACGGACTTCATGGACCATGGAGAAATACTACGTTATTTAGTTTAATGCAACCTGTAAATAAAAATTAAAGTGAAAATCCTCTTCATCCAGCAAAACGAAAAGTACAGTACACGAGGTAGTGCTGGTCTACAAACACTTGTTTTACAAGCTGGCGACAAAAAAGCAATTTTCATGAACCTATATCGTTCTACTATCATATATCTCGACTGCTAAATCGAATTTATCTCGAACATAAAATGAAATATTGCATCGCATATCAAACAAAGCCAAAACAGTACTTATTCACAATTTTTATATTTAAAGACTGCAAGTCTGTTGAAAATATCGAAGTTTTAACATTTGAAAAAAGTGAAATATGCATATCAGGAATTGCCACACTCACAAAACACAGCCTCCCCACGCAGCGAAAAAGAAGAGAGGAAGATTCAATGTCAAATTAAATAAGACGCCATAACAATTAACAAAAAGAGAACCCTTGGGGTTACCGCCTTGGAACGGTCAGTGGCAAAACAAAATGCCACTGTGGGTAAAAATCAGGTTCTAGGGTGCCCGAACTGGCCAGTCCCGACTCAGCCATGTAAAATCGGCAGTTTTAATCCAGTGACGATCTCCATAAATTATCCAGACTTTGCCGGTAATTTTTTATCAAGAATGTACACCTGCACCTGCACTCAGACGGTATGACATGGAATACTTCTAGGTTATACACTTTACATGATTGATAAAATATGGAAATTATATATGCTTCGCTGATATAGATTACCGGTGGCGTCAATATATAAACGCCAAAAAGTATTCAAATGTTTCGCCTTTGGCCATTATTTGTCTGAAACGCAAACTTGCAAAAATAGGTTTTTATGCCCCCGAAGGGAGGCATATAGTAATCGGACCGTCCGTCCTTCCGTCCGTCCTTCCGTCCGTCCGTCCGTCCGAAATAATCTTGTCCTCGCTTCTCCTCTAAAACCGCTTGAGGGATTTCTTTGAAACTTCACAGGAATGTTTGTCACCAAGCCTAGTTGTGCATATCGTCAGGAATTTCTGCTCCGATTATTTTTGGCTGAGTTATGGCCCTTTGAAGCAAAATCTTGTCCTCGCTTCTTCTCCCAAACCGCTTGAGGGATTTCATTGAAACTTCACAGGAGTGTTTGTCACCAAGCATAGATGTGCATATCCGAAGGAATTTCTGATCGGATTATTTTTGGCCGAGTTATGGACCTTTTTACCTAACCCTAAACCCTAACCCTAAACCCTAACCCTAACCCTAACGTAAACTGAAATCGCTTGAGGGATTTCATTGAAACTTCACAGGAGTGTTTGTCACCAAGACTTGTTATGCATATCCAAAGGAATTTCTGATCGGATTATTTTTGGCTGAGTTATGGGCCTTTTTACCTAACCCTAACCCTAAACCCTAACCCTAACCCTAAGGTAAATTTTGTTAACGCAATAGAGGTAACATTTTTTTGTCCGATTGTCATGAAATTTGGTCAGGATGTTTGTCCCAATGATTTCTTGGACGAGTTTTAATATGGGTCATCAGGGTCCAAAAACTAGGTCACTGTTACTAAAAATAGAATTTTCTTGTTAACACTAGCGGTCACATTTTTGCTCCGATTGTCATGAAACTTGGTCTGGATGTTTGTCCCAATGCATTCTCGGACGAGTTCGAATAAGGTTCATCCTGGTCCAAAAACTAGGTCACTGTTACTATAAATAGAATTTTCTTGTTAAAACTCTAGCGGTCACATTTTTGCTCGAATTATCATGAAACTTGGTCAGGATATTTGTCCCATTTATTTCTAGGCCGAGTATGAATATGGGTCGCCTGATCCCAAAAACTAGGTCACTGTTACTATAAATAGAATTTTTTTGTTAACACTCTAGCAGTCACATTTTTGCTCCAATTATCATGAAACTTGGTCAGGATATTTGTCCCATTTATTTCTAGGCCGAGTTTGAATATGGGTCACCTGGGTCCAAAAACTAGGTAACTGTTACTATAAATAGAATTTTCTTGTTAACACTCTAGCAGTCACATTTTTGTTCTGATTGTCATGACACTTGGTCAGGATGTTTGTCCCAATGATTTCTCGGACGAGTTTGAATATGGGTCATCTGGGTCCCAAAACTAGGTCACTGTTACTAAAAATAGAATTTTCTTGTTAACACTCTAGAGGTCACATTTTTGCTCCGATTGTCATGAAACTTCGTCAGGATGTTTGTCCTAATGATTTGTCAAACAAGTTCGAATATGGGTCATCTGGGTCCAAAAACTAGATCACTGTTACTAAAAATAGAATTTTCTTGTTTACACTATAGTGGTCACAATTTTACTCTCAGATTGTAAAGAAACTTGGTCAGGACATATGTCCCAGTTATTAATTGGTTGAGTTTGAATATGGGTCACCTGGGTTCAAAAACTAGGTCACTGTTACTATAAATAGAAAAATCTTGTCCATGCTGTAAATTTGTTATTTCTCATTGGATTTTAAAATAACTTGGCTCAAATGTTTACCATGACAAGGTGTACTTTCGCGTACAATACCCATGCCTGTTGGTCCAAGGTCAAGGTCACTGTTACTAAAAATAACATTTTCTTGTCTTGGCTGTTAATTCCTAATGAATGAAGTGATTTCAAAATAACTTTACAAAAATATTCACCATGACAAAGGGATGTGTTGCTTACAATACCCATGCCTGTAGGTCAAAGGTCAAGGTCACTGTTACGAAAAATAGCATTTTCTTTTCCAAGCTGTAGATTTGTTGTTTCTTATTGGATTTTAAAATAACTTGATGTAAATGTTCACCCTATCGAGACGTTGCACTCAGGTGAGTGATAAAGGGCCATCATGGACCTCTTGTTCATATTAATATTTAACTTTATTTAACTATATATTTACTACAGACTTGAAACATAATTATGATCCTTTCATCTTTCACATTATATGCATGCAGTATGCTTCGTCTTCCACAAGCATATTTTTCATTACATATGTTTATTTATTACATATGTATACCTATTTGATTTCAAGCTGCATTTCGGGGGCATATGTCAATTCCAGTGACAGCTCTTGTTTCCATCTCCGGTCTCTGTTTGAATTATTGTTTCATCTGCATGTAAATGAAGCTAAATCACCTTTAAACTTAAAAAATGTTCTTTTTCCCCTGTTAAAACGAAGCTTACATAGTTTTGTTTTCAGTGAATAATTATATCGTCAATTATTGAGAGTTACATGAAATGAAAGTACCCATGAATTCAATCAAAGTTGAGCTTAAACGAGTAAAACATTCCCTGGGATACCCCTTACCCTAATGTCTGCCTCCACATACACACACTATGTCACTGATCTTGTTCGGTCTTAGGTCAATACTAAGCATTAGCATTAATTTCACAAGTACAGTAAGTAGAAAACACAAGTAATTACATTTCTATGTAATGGCGATCGTATTGAATAAACTTTAAGATACGTTTATATTTATTAGCGTTTCTGCTTGTTTTTTAAGCCATAGCATGCCATTTTCTCATTGTATTCTATCATTAAATGTGCATCTATTTGAATAAATACATGCATTGTTTAAACTAAACTAATTTTCTGGCTACGAAGGAATAGTTGTGAAGCCCCTCCAGAACAGTGAACTTGTGACAGTATTAAGCATAAAATTAATTTTAAAACAGTTTTTGAGAAAATCGTTTCAACAACAACAAAAATGTGGTCAGCACAAAGTTCAAGAGATATTTATTAATAAATGCATCAACATACGAATAATGTGTTTACCTATCCTAATGCTCAATGAGTTTGACTTGATCTGCGGATCAGACTAGAACTATACTATATGAATGATGGTAATAAATACTATGTATTAGTGTCGCTTGTCTGCTAAGTGTACAAAACGCATCGACTGTGGAAAGTTCTATGAGCTAAGACGCATTTTACGTTAGAACGTAATCATCCAATTTGACGATACTTAAACAACTGCAATATTTTTACACGTTCTGAATAAAATTATAATTAAGTATACAGGAAACATGATCATCTACATTAATGTCATTTCCCGTTAACGTCTTTTTATATATCGAGCAATTAAATATCAGCCTCTACATGCGTCTTCGGAACAGGTGGCATAGCTTAAATTATCTGTTCCATCTGGAACGTTATATCAGTGTTAACCGGTGTTAAGGCTAAAGTAAGTTTATAAAAGGTTAACTGTTTTCCAGTAATTTGAAGAGAGAGAGAGAGAGAAATAAGTAAACGCTAGGACAAAGTGTCCTTAAACTCATTTGTTTGGCTATGACAAGTAATTGACCCCTGAGTTTAAGGGTTAATATAATGGTGACCGGAAATGCTAAAGACACATTGCTATCATTTATTTGATAAAGTCAGTGCCTTGTTTCTCAAACCTGGTTGATTGGATGGTCATGACAACGCGATGATCCCTATTTGTTTTGAGGTTAAATCAAATGTCATGGTTACGGTAACCCTACTTTGCCCAATCAGCAAGTAGTCAATGTCCGGGTTTACTGTCTTCAAGCTAGGTGGTATGGTGTGTAACAACAAGTATATGACCAATATTGAATTCTAGGTCAAATATCAGGGACACGGACTTGGTAGGTTGGTCTAGACAAGCATTTGACCCGTTTTACAAAAAAATGTTAGTTTTAGGTCCTTATGACCTATAGCTTTCTGAATACTTTCAAATAATTTGCTGCCGCCTGAGGGGGTGAAGGACGGTTTACAATGTACCAAACATTTAAATAACAATTTTCTTGATTTAAAGTTTGTAATACTTTGCTTGATAAATTGTTTTCAGCCTCTGTCTCCGATTCGAAGTAAAAGGTGGGGGATACCTGAAAAGTGAAAACACGGTAACACATTCTATTTCATCAGCCATACCATACAATAAAGTGACTGCAACAAGAGAGATTTGCTACAGATTTGATAACCAACCCCCCAAACATTGTCAGGATAGTGGAACTTGTAATCAGGAACCTTTACAGCTGAAGCATCGAATTACTCGGTCTCCACTGCAAATTGTCACCTTTGTCGGTTGGACGGACCCAATACCTGCTGGAGGTATCAAAGTCCATGCATCGTCTATAGAAAGCTACCAGATTACTGTTAATGAGGTTATGCCATCTGATGGACGACCGTCTAAAGTGGATACTAAAGTCATATTTACCAAAAAGGTAAATCACACAGAAAACAGTATTAATTTAAATCTCACATCGGATGCACCAAGATTGTTTAGCATAACACTGGAAGTAAAAGACGTAGCAGATAATGTAAGACATGCAAGAAGGTTCATGCTGGTTGATAACACCAGTAACATCATTACACGATCGGACAAACCATTTAGAGTAACCTCAGCATCAAGTCAAACAAATTATACATGGCAGACGCACCATCATGAAATCTGCTTGGACTGGAAGGATCATTTCCTTAATCAGTTTTACCTTGACAATAAGTTATTAAACCCGATAGAACCCGATCCTCATGGACTAGTTACCGGTGTATATGAACAGCTGTCGGGTGATTTACCAGTACAGGGAACGCAAAACGTAGATGGTATAATCCAATTTATGTTTTCCTGGAAACTCGACAATAGCAGCCTTTCTAATGAAACTTTGGTTCCTGATTTCTTAAACCAGTCTTATTGTGAAAATCTAAGCGTCAAAGATGGCCATACATATATGCTTAGAGTGCGTCCTGTAGATATAGCTAACAATACATTCAAAGAAGAAAGAATTGTGCATATTGATCGTTCTGCACCAGAAATCAACAATATTTGGTTAATAAAGGATGGTTACAAGACACTGTTTGTTCACCACAGAACAGATTTATCCACAATGCAGCTTTATTTCGAGGCAACTGATA
>JAZAYU010000899.1:64034-127700 GCA_038501625.1 Corbicula japonica | reverse complement strand
AACCGACGTACATCAAAAGATATGTAAAAAAATGTATTGGTGCATAGCAAACTTTGAGTAATTATATTAGAAATAGAGTTGCATTTGATCGAATTTATATACATGTACTAGATTGATCTGAACAGTAAAGCCGTATAATTATCTTACCTCTGTCAGTCTGATTAATCTTTATTATAAAACCAACAATGTATGTTTGCTCGTTAAGGTCCGCATGCCAGTACTTTTGTCCAGGTTGGTTGACGTCCGGTCCTGTCCGGCTACATGATGCGACATTTCCGTCTATTGCAACATCGGGATATTCCGAAAATGCCCCAACTAGCGCAGTCGGAAATTGACTTGTTGACACAATAAGGCTTGCCATGTTACCTAATGCACAAACGTGCAAATATGCATGCTTAGGTGGCTGTTTAGGTAACTTTTAAGTAAGTCTTAAATAAGAGTTTAGCTTTATCTACCAAATTTAAAGTTTTTGTATTAAGTACGGTACCTGGAAATGATTTAAGCTTTTGATAAGATTTTTCCGCTGTATTTTACTATAATTTATACTTATTAATCCTTTGATTAACTTCATTGTTTAACAAATATATTCGCCGCTCCTGCAATTTGTGATAACTAGATCGTAACACATCAACAATCGTAAACGTATACCACACATAATAAAAAGTATGTAAACTTAATCATGAATGAAAAACAGATAATTGTTAACTAGATCAAATACATAAGAATAAAGAATGCCGTTTATTAGATTTTGACTTTTTCCCTGAAAATGTAAAAAACAAAAGTCAACACTCACGATATTGGCATGATGGTCCCATCCACCCTGGCATACATCCGTCTCGACATTGTCCAGTCACATTATTGCAGTGTTGGTTATTACAGTTACATCGATATCTACACCCTGGTCCGAAACCTTCGACATCTCGGTACACGGTGGATGGACAATCTGAATAAGTAACCCGTGCCTATAATTTGTTTGTTTGTTTGATTGTTTGTTTGTTTGTTTGTTTGTTTGCTTGATTGTTTGTTTGTTTTGTTTGTTTTGTTTGTTTGTTTGTTTGTTTGTTTGTTTGTTTGTTTGTTTGTTTGTTTGTTTGTTTGTTTGTCGAAGACGAGATGCATGTAATTCTACATTGTCCAATCTATGCCAATATTAGATGTCAATTACTGGATACTCTATCTACAAATTATGAATGTCAAAACATGGCAGATTTAGAGAAATTTATTTACATTTTCACCAAAGAGAATTTGATGTATTTGTCAGCCAAAACCTGCTATAATATTCTCCAAGAAAGGAGAAAACACTTATATAAATGACAGTTTTATAACAACTGTAAATATGTAGAGCTGTATATAAGAATAATTTAATAATACAACAATTTTTTTAGTGTTTTACAATTTTGCCAATAGAACTGATATATGCCGTACTATGAGTACACTATTGTTTGAGATCCATATATGTCTATGTCTTAATTAGGGCGTCGCAAACATTGCAAACGGTGAAAACAGGCTGAAATTTCAAAAATGAATTTTGGGGAAAATACTTATTGCCACCTAGATTTTAGTAAACAAATGTATTTAGCTAAGTATGTAGTTAATGTTTGCAAGCTCAATTTAGTCTAATTCATGTTCTAATTATCAAGCACATACTAAAACAAAAGAAAAACCGTTTGCATGAGAACTCTGCAATTCATGGACAATAAGAAAACTACTTTCGGTTTGAACCAGAAAGTAAGTTTTCCTTGAATTTCTTGAAAACCCTAACATTATTTTGTCGAATTGGCACTAAACATTGTAGACCAGCATATACTCATTTCAGATATGAGTTGGTTTGGTATATTGTCCATGAATTTCAGAGTTCTCATGCAAACGGTTTTTCTTTTGTTTTAGCATGTGCTTGGAAACACCGTTTGCACCAGAACTCTGGAATCAGTATCGCGAAAGATGATACAGATATCGTGAAAACACCAACTACAAAACGTTGCGGAAGTCTATCAAAATAATGCCATAAATTTCAAGTAGTACAAAATTGTTTTGACCTTAAATCGAAAGTATATACTTATTTCGGGTATGAGTTGTTTTGATAAACTGTCCTTCGGTTTCAGAATTCAAACGGTTTTTCGATTCTTTAAGTATTTGTTTTGTTATAAGAACATGAATGAGACTGAACTGAGCGTGCAAACGTTAATACATCCTAAGATAGATACATTTCGTTACTATATAAATCTAGGTAGCAATGAGATTTTTTTCCAAAATCCATTTATGAAAATTTAGCTAGCTTTCACAATTGCCAATGTTTTTCTCCCCTTAATCAGTTTCAAATTGACAGCGTCCTTGTTTTTTTTTACATGATAATGATTTCGTGATAACTATGTGAAATCGAATCATCTAAAACTGAATTTTTAATCTTATAACGAAATCTGCTCGTGGATTACGGTGCATTTGCACTTCCTTGATGCGTGCATATGTACGTTTCAGGTGATATTATCATCCAACTGGTTCTTTTGTTTTAACCGGAGCCGTCTTTAGAAAAAAACAATCTTTTTAAGCAACAGACTTATGTCAAATAAATTAATAAAACCGTTTGAAATGATCAAACTGCATTTTTTCTCTCTTGACAATTCACAATTCCAGCCTGAAATATTACAGTAGCGTTGATTTAGCCGTATGGCGGCCTTTAAAAGTCTCAACATACATTCAAACAGTAATTTTAACCATCTCCGAAGGCAGTTGAGGCGATACATGTATTTCTGTAAACCTGGGGATTGGCGACATGGACAGTAAAATGCATGTCCATTACTGCTGGCCAATGAACTGCTTCAAACGAACCGAGCCTGCAACCTTTTTATATTTTTTCCTGTTTGGTGACATTCAAAGTTGTTTCCATCAACATCGGTGAACGTAAATGTTATTGATTTCATTTTTAAATAAGAAAACAATCAATAAATTGTACTGTAAATGACATAGCCCCTACTGGGGAGTGGACCCGTACGCCGACAGCGCAAAGAAGCACTGGGTATGGATTTTCAAACATAACTTTTTGACATTTTCTTGGCATAGAATAGCTTTGATACTAGCATACACTGTCATTGTAAGATAAGGATGACCCGTACTAAATTTGTACGAGTTTAAAACATGAATTTAACGTCCCTGACCTTGATTTTTGTTCTTGTTTTAGCTACTATAAATCTTAATTTAATACACATTTCAACATCCCTCGGTCTCTTTATAGTCTTTACTGTTGAAAGAGTAACATATTCTGTTCCATATCTTTGAAAAACTGATAGGTAAGCATCTAAAGTTGACACCTTAGTTTTGAAATATGCACTGATAAGAACGAAAACAGAGAAAATAGCAAAACAACTACCAAAAAACACAAAAGACTAAATGTCACAAATAGATGCAAACCTGTTAGAGATCGTCCCACCTGAATCAAACTCAAAGTCACAAAAAACTTTAATTCCATTATATCTCATTCAATCATTTTTTTTTTAATTTTTTACTATTTTTTCACTACATTTATTTTTTAGAAAATTATACAGAAATATCATTCTCTATATTTTCAACGATATAGTATTTGACATTTGATACATGATATAACAATGATTAAAAACACGAAACTAAATTATTATTAGAACTAAATGTATCAATAAATTTTAGTTAAAACATATGTCATTTAAAAAAATAAGCCAGACTGTATTTAAACCAAGCCTCACGCTACTTTGCATGATACTATGCCTTTTTAAAGAAGGTTGTTAACAACGATCAATAAACCGGTCTTTTTCCTTTTTTTCAAGCTGTAAATGTTTAAGTATTGTGAAAATATAAAAGCATTTTATCAGTGAATCTGTAAACATACAACTACGAGTAACATTGTCTACATATAGATGTACAACTTATAAACACTGACCTAGTTTACAGATTTGCACAAAATCGGAACGAGGCTGATAGAAACACTGAATTTTATCGACAGTCTCAGGAGGATATTATTGAAATCTCTTTTTTAAAATTTGTATTAAACTAAAACATATATTATATTTGTGTGTGAGTTTTGTTTGATCGATGATAAGCTTTATATACTTTGTTTCAAAGGGTTTCGGCAATTCAACCTTCCGCAGGACTACTAAATTTATATAATATAAATACAAATAAGAATTCGATTATATACTATTTCTTTGATGTTTTATCGGTTTAAGGGCCGTCTACAGTCATCATTGCACGTTCATCATAAAAAAGAAAATTATCAAAATCTCTCTAACGGCAAAATTTTGTTCAATGAAACTTTGAATAAATGAATGTTATTCATGTATCTTTATATTCATTATATAAAGACGCGTTAGAACAGTATAGAAACGTAATTAGATTTTTACATTTCCCTAAAATTCTAATACTTAATTTCACAAAAATCTAGGCAACACAAAACATCATTTAAAATGCCCACATTAGTTATATGATACTGACAACAATAGGTTGAGTCCCTTTGACTTACATTATATAAACATAATGCGATATTTGTAAATTCAAAAGTTTTTGAGCTTGAATTGCCCGGTCGCTTTCTGGGTCGCCTTTTTGGTGATTGGTGATAAAGTTGTAAAAAGTTTAAAAAGAAAGGTTACCAACATGATATTTTACAGCGCTCTGCGGGCCTGGTGATTAACCCATCTACAGTTGATCATTATGCTTACCTCTTTGGTTGCACGACGGTGGCAGGGGTGTAAGAGTTTATGAAGGTTTATGGGGAAATCTTTTCTTTAAAGAACCTAGAAGCTCGATTTGTTTCTTGTATCCCTGTCATCGTGTTCTTGCTGATTTTACTCCAGGTGCTCTGGTCTCGGAAAGATCATTGAGTACCCGCCCTTTGGCTTTACAATGCGATTAATTCTTATGTTTATATGTTTGTATGCTTTTGCATGCAACATTGTTGAGCTGATAGGTGGGTTGGAGTTATTTCACCAAGACAATTTGTACTTGTTTTGTGATACGAGAACCTGTTGGGGCAAGTGTGAGGTTGGTGCACCCTAGAACCTGGTTTAAACCCCCAGTGGCAATTTGTTTTGCCACTGACCGTTCCAAGGCGGTATCCCCAAAGGTTCTCTTCTTCGTTAATTGTTTGTGGCGTCCTATTTTAATCGACATACGTATATAAAACATGCGCTCTCTCTCTTCCTCTCTTCTTTTTCGCTGCGTGGGGAGGCTGTGTATTTTGAGTGTGGCGATTCCTGATATGCATATATTACTTTTCTATATTCAAAATTGAAGGTTCTTTATGAAGGACATTACATAGTGTTGTCGGAATCTATATACTCTTGTGGGTATTAAAATGTTTTGTGTTGTAAATTTTTTTGTGAATTTATGTAGATAGATTTTTAGGGAATGTTTAGGTCTAATTATTTTTCTTTACTGTTCTTACTTTTCTTAACGTATGTGCAAAGAAGGTACATTAACATAGATTATTATGAGTTGTATTGAACTGCATTTTGCCATTACAGAAATTTGTATTTTTGTAATTTTCACCGATGACAGTTCAATTACGACTAAAGACTTCTTTAAAATGAGAATTTAGCAACATTTAATAGATGAAAACTTATAATAAAACATAATCGCGAATTTTTATTAAAGGAGGGGATTCGGAAATATCCCTAAAACTATTGGCCGAAAAACAGGTAATTTAAAACTAGCTCCTAGAGGGTGTTAGTTTTTCTAGTGACGGTAATTGTACATAGAATTCATAATGATGTAAAGCGCATTTTGCGCAGCATGGGACATAATGATTCGATAAAAATCATTGTTATATTCCATAAAAACAACACATTTGTCTCAGAGACCATTTTCGGAAGAAGGCATTCTTTTTCGTCCGTTATTATTACAAGTTCACATGCTAAGAGGTGCAGTGCTGTTTTTATTGTAATTAGAATTCTACTGTTAAATCTACCGTTATCGGGAGACCAATTACTGTTAACATCGATTCATTCTGATGTTGACTAATAATGTGGTATATTTTGTATTTGTTTTAACTTGAAATTCTCATAACTGTGGGATTCAGAATGTTGGAATTACAGTACGCCCTTAAAAACACTGTTGACAGACATTCAAAAACTCAAAACATTAGCAACTTAAGCAAGATCAAAACATTTTATTTTGACAGTTTAAATATTTAGAACACTGTTTACAAGATGTTTCTATTTTATCAAAAAGTATTTTAAATGGTGACGTTCCATGAGTAACATCGTATTAGGTTTATATTTCAAAGCTTCTTCGCTTTTCTAGAAATTGTAACGATATTTACGATTTCGATGATCGTATTTTTTCCATAACGGAAGATTATTTAAAAAGGGGAATCGATACCAGAAATTAAAACAAATGCAAGCTTTATCACCGAAACCTATATTTTATATAAAAAAGAGCTGAAGTTTAAAATCACTATTGCAAAAATGTATTTCTCAACCGTTGTATTATGAAGATTTGACTTGTAAATAAAAGAAAATAAAAGTTCATTTTAATTTTTTTCACGTTTTTTGTAAACACTCATCTGTTAATTCAAATAGAGAAAGGCAACAAACATGATATTCTACAACGCTCTCCATCCTTGATGATTCGCCTATCTACAATCGCTTATCGATTATCGCTTTGCTTTCATTTTTTACAGAACGAAAGCAGGGGTTTCGGAGTTTACGAAGGACTCCAGGAAATTCTTATCAAAAGCTCCATCCGTTTCTTTTATTACTGCCATCATGTCCATGCTGTTTGACTCCAGATGCTCTGGTTTCATTTTTGCACATCAGTTATATATAACACATTCTATCTTACATCTATCTTGCATATATTACGTTTTTACATTAAATATATAAATATGTGAGGCACTAATGATAAAATGTCTACTTCTTTCTCTGATACTGATAGTGTGAACGTTAACTTTAATATTAGGAATGTTTTGTACCAAGAAATCATTCATTTTACTATCCTATAAATCTTTCGGTCAGTAAACCGGTTAAACAATCACCAAAGGCACATTTTAGAAATAATACAAAACTAACATTACAACTAACCCATCCGGAAAATTTTGAATTGCACTGTTAAAACCCGCGTTTGTAATATATAATGTTTATCTAATGAAATCATAGTAAAGCAGGATAAAATATTTTTGTTTTGGCATTTTACAACAAATTTAAATTGTATTTTTGAATACTGTAAAATGCGACATAATAATCAATGAAATAAAGAATGGCGTCAAACAGGAAGCTTACCCGGTAACGTTTAATTTTTAAGCATTTATATGATGACAGTTCCATTTCTTTCGTCAGTTACAGTTGTAGGCAAAAACATAATGCTCTCTCTCTCTCTCTCTCTCTCTCTCTCTCTCTCTCTCTCTCTCTCTCTCTCTCTCTCCCTAAAGAGAATATAACTGCAAAAATGAATAGGTGTCGAAAGTGTCGACACTATACAATTTGCATATTTGCGTGCCAGAGAACATCGATGATTCTATTCACCGAACATAAATTCTTCTGTTTGATGGTCAACTTCTCCCGAACGGCCAACAACGCCATTGACACAATAAATATATTACAGACGTTGGAAACTTAATATCTGAAATAAGAACTGCAAAGTTATAAAGTACATGCTATGCGACTGTTTGTGTGCTTTTGCATGCAAAAAATGTCGAGTTGATGGATGGGTTGGATCTGATTTAACCACACAGCTTGTATTTGTTTGTTCATACGACAGCCTTGGGACAATTGTAAAGTTGGTGCGCACAAGAACATGAGGGGTAAAACAATGTACCACTGACAGTTCCAAGACTTATCCCCTTAAGTTATCTTTTTGTTATTTGTTTGTGGTGCTTTATTTGAAATTAATCGATATATTCAAAAACCTAGTTCGCTCTTTCTTCTCTACAATTTGGCTGTGTCGGGAGACTGTGTTTTCTGAGTATGACCATTCCTGCTATGCATATTTCAGGATTTTTTTAAAATAAATAATAAATTTCATAAAAAAGAAAAATACCAAACTTCAGCATACATGATCATCAGAACTTTTATTTTTAAATAAATTATAAATAAGAAAGAATTATAAAACTCACCGACGTTTTCAAAGTTTAGGTGTTATTTACAATGATATCATATACGTCGTTGTCTGATCTAGTTGCAGTTACAGAAGGTCTCGTGTATGTATTATCTGCGTCTTTACTGGAAATAAGAAATGTTTTTTCAGTGATATGCTAAGTTTCCTTTTCAATATATTTTCATATCACGGTTTCTTTGTTTGTGCTGTAGGTTGTCCATACTAGGTCTTCCAATACATTTAATCATTACGTATGAAAGATGTTAATTGCTTTTTAAAAAAATAAATTTTATACTGGTGTGTAAACCGTCGTTTAAACAGCGGAGTGGGCAATACTATGCATTTCCTTTTCTGTTAGCTTTTATCTATTTTAACATAAAAAGTACCAATATTAACCTATTCGCATAGTTGCATGTTTGACACTCTAAAATAGTTACTGTAATAATTGTTAATTAAGACCAGGCCAAATTATCCGTCAATTTGGCAGGAATGGGGTGACTAAAATTTTCATTAGGTATTTCATATCCCGTGTATTTCCATATTTTCTGATTTTTACCTTTTGTTCATATTGCTTTCTCTCATTTTATTGATTTGGATAGGTTGATTCAGGTTTAAATTGACAATGAACAAGTGTGACGACATTTTGAATTGTACAGGCTTATATATCAAGGCCAATGATTCCAGTAGGCGCAGATAGGCAAGAAAAATTACTGCACTTATTAAAACAAATGTTTGTTTAAAACAAATTAGCAGAATGAAGTGTTTTTATTCTTTTTAGTAAAATATTTAAATGGATTATGTGAAACACAGTCTGTCATACTTTGGTGTCCTCCGCTTGTAAAATATAGCTATAATGATGATCACTGTTGCTATGACAACTATAACACCAACCACAATTCCTACTACAGCCCCTGCTGACAGTGATGTCTGGAATGATGTCGCTAAAAAGAAAGTTTGTATTGCAATAATTGATAAATAGTTAGCGTTTTGGAATGATACTTATTGATTCACAACAAAACTAAAAAATACAAGGGATTGTAGCAATATATCATGTAGTTTACATAGACAATGTCATATTTACAGCGATTTAGATTCTTTGTTCTTCAATAATCGCCTGTTTTTTTTCTTCAAAAAACTGTTGCAGACGTAGGTTTACAAACTGCTCTTATATACACATTCAAAACTTTCCAGAAATTTCTTTCCATATACTTTAAACTTTTTTATATTTTAGACAGAAGTCAGACAAAATCAACTTAATTAAGTTTTTGTTTTGTTTCTTGAATTATAAAATCTACATTTTATTTTCTCTGATTTTTTTCAACAACGTATACATCAAAGTATAAAACTATTTGTTATTATAATTATTAGTTGTTTGAATAGTATTTTATCATTTGGTTCGTAAATGTGTCATTAAACGTTGTTTGTTTTTAGTGTTTTCATTGTACATCGTTAAATGAAAGAATCATTTTAAATTATTATTGATCACACTCGAGTGTTGCTTTTACAGTTAAAACACATGCGGATTTAGATGAATTATATTATTGATGGGATTAGAACTCGAAATCTCTGGATCAAAGGCACCAAAGTTCTATCTTGGGTATAAACTGTTAAAGAATAAAAAAAAAAATACCTTCAATGCAACGACTACCAGTATATTCTAAAATGCATCCCATCGGACAAACACCCGTTGTTTTATTGCATGGTGCTCTGTCTGCACAATGTCCACAACTGTGCACGCAGCCTTCTCCATATCGGCCTTCTGGACAAACTTAAAGGGAAGGGTCGGCGTTTATACCAACAAATAAACCGGCATGTCGTAATTCGTCAATAATCCTAAAATCTCTTCATTAACATATATTGAGAACTAACAATTTGAATTATCAATGGGATAAAATATAAAATAAAATGCAAACTACAAATCCTTAAGATACTTGCTTGCAGAAAGTTAAGGCAGACTTTCCTTGTACCTACGTTTCAAATGTATGATTTTTTAAAATCGGTTTTCAATTTTAAAGTTTTAACAATTCAAAAGTGTAAGTTGTGAAACAATCAAAATCAAAATTTACATTTTGTGCCGGCCTTTTTTTAGTTTTAAACGGACATAGAAACAAAACATGTACAGAAAATCATCTATTCCGAATTTCGTGAATTCGCTGATCATTCTGAAAACCAGTGATTAAGAAATATTAGATAATAGTATCCCAATGTCAAGCTAAAATCTACATTAATGGAATCATATCATAGATCATCGTTGCTCAGAAAGTCTTCGTCATAGTTCTAGATAAGAATATTATATAACTTACTTGTCTTGCAATACTCTCCAGTATATCCCTCAGCACACAGTTCACAATGTCCAGTTTGAGGTTCACATGGTTTATTGTCCTTACAATGACCACACTCCAAATAACACGATTGCCCAAAATAACCCTCTGGGCATGCTAAAATATTTAAAATAGAACACAGATTATGAGAGTCTGGAATACATGTTCAAAAGTTAACAAAACATGGATGAAATTCAAAGTTGATATTTTCAAAATCCATAAATCCTTGTACTTGTTTTAAACGAAGACATGAATATTGATAAAGCTAAAATATTTTTATGTCGTTTTTTCCCTACTCCTCTTCCATGCTAACGGTTTATTCCTTGCGTTTGGGGTAAGTGTTAGCTGCTTTATCAGCCTTTTCATTTAAACCCAACTATATATTTCAAATACCATAAACACGAATCAATAAAATATGTACTGCCCTGGGCTAATCGAGGTATGTAACAGTACTCATACGTAGGCGGTATAACAGATGGAATGCATTGCTACATGTATCTGTATTAATGATGTTCGTATGCATGTGACCTCTCATTTCTGTGTTACACGAAGTAAATACAAAATTGAAAGAGCCATTTCACAACGCGTACTAATACAGGCGAAATAATAACTTAAAATGGAGATGGGGGATAAGAATAATAACTACGTATCGATACGATAAGTAAAAGCCGATTACATTGTTGTTTATATCATAAACACTCACGATCTTTGCAGAAGATTCCAAGCCTTCCTGGAAGACAACCATTAGAACACTTTCCGGTCTCTATGTGACAATTAGTGACGACGTCACAAGCTCCACATACACTTACACAGTTAGGACCGTAATTGCCAAAGTCACATGCTGGGGAGAGATCACAATATATATGATAAATATAAAACATAAAGAGCTTAATAATACGACACCAGCTTTATTTTTATGAATAAAGACACATGCATATAAATTTTTCAACTCAAATATATTCGTTCTTAAACAGAAATTTTATAAGGGTAAATCAGCTCTGCAATTTCGTGTTTAATGTGTAATTAATGCTTACCATCAATACAACGTGGTTGTTTATATCCAGGTCGGCATCCAGATGCACATTGTCCAGAGGTCTTATTGCACTGTGACATATCAATACAACTGCCACAGGTTGATGTACAGTTTATACCATATGTGCCGTCAGAACATTCTGAAAGAAACAAAAGTCATACAATTCTGCACGACACTGCAAATGAATAAACTATAGAAAGAATGTAATAATATTATTATTGTAGTAAACTATATTTAAGAACTTAACTTGCAAATGATGCAGAAAATAAGAACCTGAACGAAAGCGAACAATGCAGTGATGTATTTTCAGATTTTTTACTAGCTGTCTTCACTATGATGACGATTTGAATACATCATGATCATTATGCATCTTTAAGTTTGCTCAACATTAGTGCGTGTATGACTAAAGTACAATTACTAAACTCTATGTAAAAATGGTACATAATGAACGAATTTAAATTTTCTACTCAGAAAAAGGCCGATTCGGTACAAGTTTTAGAATAGCTCTTACAATCTAACAATGTGCATCAATAAATGATTTTACAAGTATAAATGGATTTTATGCAAAACAAAAGTTACAGTTAATAGGAATACATAACCGATGCAATATTATTAAAAGAAAGAAAGCACACATATAATAGTTATATTTTATTATGTTATTACCTTTGTTACACTGTGGAGGTTTCCAACCCGGCTGACAAGATACCGGACAGAAACCAGTTGCAGCGTCACAATCAGCTCCACAATCACCACTACACGTATTATTACAATAAGGTCCCCACTTGCCCGGTAAACATTCTAAACATTAAACATACTATTTAATTTACCTTTAAAATTTCTTTGCAAAACTATTTAGTAAAAAATAAAAATACAATCGACTTTTTGAGTTCTTTCGAAGGATGTTGGTTTGATTCAATTTTACTGGAATGGGTATCATTCTCATTGCGAATTGTACGGAATTTTACCTATGTTACACTTATTGTCCAGTCCAGTCCATCTTCCTTCACATCCGTGTGGACATGTGCCCAGTATCTTATTGGTTCCTGTGGTCTGACTCTTACACATACACCTCTCGTTACACTCCCAACCACACAATCCATACGGACAATCTGAAATACCGTATTTTATAAACTTGGTAAAGTTCGGCTAATTTTGTGTAGAAAGTGTTAACGTTCAATTGAATGAAGATTGTCGTTAACAATCAACTATTTATATATATTTAGAAGTTTTATATGGACAATTATCAAAAAAGTTATTTAAAAAAACGGAACAATTACGACCCTTGATATTTTTACTCCTGCTTCGATTACAGCAATAGAACTAAATGAATAATAAAATTACAAAGTATAACCAGTCCTTGTTTTCAAGGAAATGTATGCGTGCGCGTGTGTGTGTTGTGTGTGTACTTTTCGTTCAATATTCAATATTTTTAGAATGCTCTTCTTGAGCAAAACAAACTTCGCAGATTCTTTCGTTAGCATGTAGAAGTTGTAATCGGAGTATAAATATTGTACTAAATCTTATACATCGTTAGAGGCTTAACGCAAACAAGTTCAAGGCTTTCTTTTTGTCAACATATAACTGTTCCGAATTGTGCATTTCCCTTGCTTAATATTAAGTAAGAGACACACTTAACAGAGTCATTGATAAAATCGTATGCAAGAGAACATACATATATTGCTTTATGGTTTTATTTTCAGATATTTGCTCTTATATTCTATTAAAAGATCGAATCGATATTTTATAGTTTTAATTTGTATGTGGAAAACAGTTGGCTATTTAAAGTTGTTGTTCATACTCATGTCAAAACCATCAAATATCGATTTAATCCTTGTATCTACACACAATAAAATTCTTTCTTTTACTGAATCTGTGAGAAGAATTTTTGACAAAAGAACAGTTTTTTAATGTCTGTTGGAACAGCCACGTTGAAGATAAAATGAATGCCGACACGCTTTTTCGCGACAATTCGTGGCAAAACATGCGTGCTCGTCGACGTCATACTTCAAAACATTGTGCACAGTCCAGATATTGTGAGTTTTTGTTTTTTAAGTTTGAGTCCCCTATCCAAATGTAAGTTACTTTTACAATAGCCACGCCACATTGAGTTACACGTCACTCTGCGTGCCATCAGGAATTATGTTTCGTTAGATGTGAAAGACCTCATCGTAGAAGATTTGAAGTGTAAATATATGGATGTTTCAAGCCTTACACAAGTAGCAAGAAACTCTGTTATAACATATACTGAACCAAAGTACCAGAAAATCAATAATCAAGCTCAAGATTGCAGGAATAAATAAAAATATTAACAGCGAAGCCATAAAGCATTTTGGTATGAGATTGTCTCATAGTATAACATTTGATTCAATAAAGGTGAGCAAGCCTGTCCCTAATTAAACTGGATCTTCCGAACAACTCAGCAAAATTTACCACTCAAAGTTATTAAAATTTCTTAAGCCATTCTTGCAGATTACTTAACGAAAATTTGTAAATTGTTTTTGACTGTTGACACCTGACAAATATTAAAAGAAACACAGAAGAAATTTTTGATAATTCTAGATGCAATTTAGATGTTAATCGAGTCGCCGCGTTCATTCAATGAGTTCTGGTAAATAATTATTGTAGACAAGTGTTATTATAAATACGAATTTTGCTTACGTGTAGCAAGTCTGTTACACTTATTCATTAACACAAAATGAACATAAAGCATATCTGGTAACTCGAAGAACTAAAAGCTCAGTAATTTTATTAAAGTAAAATTTATAAATACCAGCAAATATTTCCAATTCACAAATAACAAGTATTTTCCATGACACGTTACTCATTCTTTCCACCCTAACGATTTCACCATCCACGGGCCAAATAAGATTTTTTGATCTCGGTTGGTAGTTATGAACATTGGTCGAGTATGAGTCTGTGAATATTATCTTGTTTTCCAATCCGGCCTTTACAATAAAGTTGTTAAACTGTTTAACTGGAAAGACGAATTAAAGTTGTATGTCCTATAAAGACCATCCCATATGTTTACATGCAAAAACATAAAATTTACAAAACAAATAACAGATAAATTAGCAAGATCACGACAATAGGAATAAACAAAAAGAATCAAGATCATAATACGAGTATAAGAAAATTTACATATTTTAACCATAGTAATATGATAATAAACAGTAATAAAATGGTACGCAAGTTTTAACTTATTTTTGATATAAACAATTCTTCATTTTGCAGTTTTTTCAACAATTGTTGAACTAGGTGAATTCATTGAGAGGTTTCAATGCATTGTTGTATAAATAAAACACCACAACAGATTTGTCACATGTAGTGACAGCTGTCACGATCTAATTTTCTGTGATAAATAGGCCAATTACTTCGAACTTAGTGCTTTAATCATTCAGCTGCAGATATATTTATACACTTATGTAAATAGTAAAACGCGTTTGTTTTAAGCACATAAATAAAACAAGAAATGTCGGTTTATCACTATTCCCTAGTTTCAGTGCTGACCATACTCGCATGTATTTATTTTATTGAGTTTTAAAAATGGTCAGAATGCTAATTCTCACTGCTTGCATATGAAAAAAAACGTTCCTTTTTAAAAGGTAAGCTCTCCTAGCTTGACTCGGTTGAATGGATACATGTATTATAAAGTTTATTTTTTAAGTTTACTAAACACGTGATGGTATTTACTGGTTGTATGAAAGGCTGTTTTCTGTATTTATGTTTATCTTTACATCTTTATTTTCAGTTTCCAACTTTAATGTTAATACCTTGTCGCTTATGAATAGACACTATGAATAAAATGAATCAATAAATAACATGTAGAAATTAATATCTATCTATGTTCAGCGGCCGGTGTAACGTTGTAAAGTGACCCCCATAGAATAATGACCCCCCCCCCCCGGTCATTATTTTATATAAAATATTGACTCCGCGGTCATAATATTATGACTGGGGGGTCATCCTCACACGTAGAAAAATGACCCCTCACGTAGAAATGTGACCCCCTATAGAATAAGGACCCCCGACCCAAACCTCTATGGTACACTTAATTATCTCCATCGATAGGCATCGGAGGAGTAATGGTACCCGTCCGTGCATGCGTCCGTATGTACAGGTTCTTTGACCGCAATTAGACGGAATTGATCCAAGCTTCAGGGATTACCACTACCGATTCTTATTTGTGTGGAAAGAAAAAATGGTTAAGGTCTCCGACCGAGAATCACTTGCCCCTCACCGTTGTGAGTTCGATGCCTACCAGGGTCGTGTATGGGTGACAGGCATACATACTGTGCGGCGCTCAGTTTATCATTTAAAACACAGGCGCAGGCTGTGAGGTTGGCTGGATTTCAATCTAGTATCTCTAGGCTTCTCACCAGAACTCGTCTAAACCTGATCTGATGTAACATACTTCGATAGCGTCCTCGCATGAGAATCGAATCTGGGCAACTAGATTAGGAGTCAACTACATAAACCACTCTGCGACTGAAACCAAATATCTATTAATTATACAAGCAGAATCACTGTAAGTGCATGTTTGTTAGTGGTTTGAATCATTTTCGTAGTCATTAAAGTTGTATAGTGATTAAACGTCCCAACAGTGTAACTAGTGGAACTAGCAATGATGAAATAACATAAAAATATTATTCTGTTTCCCTTTTTACGACCATTCGAAAAGTGGTTTTAGAAGTCATTTAGCACAAAAAGGATAAGCAATGCATGCAAAAGATCTGAGTTACGGGTTAATTTACAGCAATCTCAGATTATTATAAATTTTCTTTCTTCCCTAGGACTGTATACTATTAGAACAACCTATCACCTACTGTTGCCCTCCTCCCTACCCCAGAGCAGTTCAGTGGAGCTATATCTAGCATTGAACATGTCTCGCCCTAGTTGTACAGCCCCCTGATTTTTAACACTTTTAAACATTGTTTTAACTTCTTTTTAAACTACTATTTTAACCTTCTTGCGATTTTTTTTTACGCGCAACCATGTCTACGTCCCCGTGAGGAGTTTGACATTACCGTAAGACAGACAGACAGACAGACAGACAGACAGACGGACGGACGGACGGACGTTCAAACGAATATATATTTATGTGGCTACTCTATTGTCCTCTTTTTTGTTCTTTTAGCCACATAAAAGAAAAAATAGCCACATAATAGAACGGAATGAATAGAGTTTACCGTTACTCATTGTTCTCATAGCCTAACTACACATCGGTGTGCTCGGACGGACGGACAGACAGACAGACTTCTGAAATGGTAAAGCCCGTTGCTAGGCAACGAAATGGAATACGACAGTGACTTGAATCGATATAGAGTTTGTTAGTAATAGGCTAGGTGGGGGTCAATATTTTACAGATAAAATCGGGGGGTCATTATTTTATAAGGGGAGTCGGTATTTTATAAAAAGGGGTCATTATTTTATATAAAATAATGACCGGGGGGTCATTATTCTATGGGGGCACTTTACAACGTTACACCGGCCCGATATTAAAGAATAGGTTTGTTGTAAAGGTGAAAACAATGGGCGAAGTAGAACAGAATGGAATTTTGATTAGGAATCAAATAAAATAAACCCTGCATATACAGAGAAGGCCAAAGGCAAACAAAAAGAAACAGAAAGAATAAACCTCGAGTGATTGAGCAATATCCAAATCTGTTTTAGTTTGGGTATTAAAAGCGCGCTCTTAAAACTCGCCGAATTTTTTAAACAAAAGTTATTTAGAAGAACGTCAAACATTCATAGGTATCGTGCTCAACGAACTTTAAATGATTTATCTGATAACAGCACTGATTGACTTTTTCTTCATCAGTGGAAACGATTATTTGAGTTTCGTTAAACAGTATTACGCTATAACAAAGTGTTTGCTATGAGTATTATTTTACGAGGCATTATTGAAGAACGTTCTAGGTCTTTTACAAGAAAACAATTCTCTGTTAATTTTATATAAGTTTTGATATTCAGTCTATACTTTTTATCACTTCAAAATTAAAATGTAAGCCAAAAAGAATTGCTCCTATATTTCTGCGAATTAGTTTAATTATCTCAGAAAAATATAATTATTTTGACAGTAAAACAATAAAAACACATTAAGAAATAGAAGGATCCACTAATTTAGCATAAAATCCATTTTAACAGAAACTGGTATTTACCAAAAGTAAACCGACCATAAAAATTGACTGCTATAATGCTGTATACGCTATTAAGATTTACGATCCACCACATATCGGTGTCATCATCCATGGTTGAGGCACATGTCCTGATAGTGGCATTGGCATCTTGATTCTCAACAGGTAATGGACTTCTGCCGTCGACTGCGTATGAAGAATTCCAAAACCCAACAAATTCAAGTGTTGATGACATATACGTAGGTTTATGGAATGAGACTAAGCGACCTATTACAAAACAAAGATTACACCTTTACATCATTCTTTGTCTTGACCTATATTTTCTTAATCAACAAGATGAGTTAAAATCAGTTTATTTAAATATATTGCTTTTAAAATACCCAGTGAGACAGTATCATTTAATGAAAACAGTGTAAAAAGTGAAATATGCATACCAGGAATCGCCACACGCACAAAACACAGCCTCCCCACGCAGCGAAAAAGAAGAGAGGAAAAGAGAGCATGTTGTTTTTCCTATGTCAATTCAAATAAGACGCCACAAACAATTAACAACATTGAGAACCATTGGGATTACCGCCTTGGAACGGTCAGTGGCAATACAAATTGCCATTGGAGTTTAAATCAGGATCTAGGGTGCACCAAGCTCACATTTGCCCCAAAAGGTTCTCATATCAACAAACAAGTACAAGTACAAGTTGTCTTGGTGAAAAAACTCCAAATCACCTATCAGCTTAACACAAAAGCACACAAACATATAAAACATAACAAGCCAATAGCATTGCAAAGCAGAATGGGCGAGTTCTCGAAGATCTTACCGAGACCATAGTCCCTGGAGTCAAATAAGCAAGAACACGATGACAAGAATAAAAGAAATAAAAGAAACAAATTGAGCAGTAAACATTTGGGTTTTTTGCAATCGTAGAAACTGCATCTTCCTCATCCTAACTTGAGATTGAAATCGGCTTCAGTGCTTAATCGTAGTATTTACATAACTACAAACATCAGGTAGAACGTAATCAAATATGATCAACAACAAAATTGTCAGAAATTAAATTCGATATGAGAAAATAAATTACCGCCATATATCTCGACTTCGCACAGGGCAAGAGCGTTTGTTTCATTTTCTGCAAGACTGATCCTTATTATATTTCCCACAACTGGCTGTTCACAGTTAACCTCCATGATCAATTCTCCGTCTGAATTATCGCCTTGACGATAGCACTTCATTAGTGTGTCAGTGGTGTTTCCAACATTAATTGAAAATCCTCTAAAATGACCTGTTATTAATTTGTAAAATGAAGTCGTTAAGCGTTTAAAAACATTCTTTATTCAAGTTAAAATAAAAAACTATTTACTACAAGAAAATAAAACGAAGTCAATTAGAGTCCTCAAATGCTCGAATCACAAAAAAATAATAATTAATAAATAAAAATGTACATTAAGCTATAAATATATCGACCCTATTTGAACACGCGTCTTTTTAAAACATTTAGTGTAAGACAACACTTGTGCAATTCATTTACTAACGTTACAGGATTTGCAGTAGATAGTTCAGACATTTAATTTCTCTTTAAAAACTTATACTTGTTTAATTTCACTGAAATCTCTTCATTGTAAAACTACAAATCGAAATAAAAAGACCCAATGACATTTCTGACACATGTCGAAGTAAGTGTTTCTAAAAGTCAACATCAATCTCTTTTAAAGACAACTTCATGTTTTTCCCCGATTAAGAAATTAAATTATTGAAACACTGTGACAGTCTTAAAATTACAGGGAACAGCTTCACAAGTGGTATCAAATTATGAGCTAGTCAATATTGACCAGCGGTTATAACACCGGAATTAAAAGAAGAGTTTCTTGGAGTTAAATACATAAAGCAAGACTTATCTTTATGACATAAATATTTCAAAAGAAAACACTTATCTGACAATGAAATTTTATTACTGCAAAATGTGCTACCGGTACGTCTGTGTGCAGGTGAATATAAAAAGCAATATAATGAGGGCAAAATTGCGCATTCGCAAGACATATGTACATTTTGAATATTTTCTTACATAAATAATTTCCTGTTTTAAATGAATTTTTGAATTTTTGCGGAAACAACGGTAAATAGTTATTCGAAGTCAATGAACAGTCGAACATTGCCATGCGCAGAACAAACTCAATCTAGCTATTTAAGGCACGTTGCGCTGACAAGTTTATGATAAAGCATGCCACTAACTATCGTTTTTTAGTATACGGAAACCCTATGGAATTAGCATAGGTTTAATAAAAGTTGCTTTTAGTACATGTATGCATCTGTTGTTTTAGTTTATGGGTTATCTCAAATGAGTTACCAGCGTAAATTTTGACATTCTATTTTAAGAAACGCGTAAAATAGTTTTCACATAGTATGTTGCTGAGCAGTAAGCTTAAGTAAGTTGTAAAAATCTTACCACCGTCAGTCTGATTAATCTTAATAACGAAACCAACAACATATGTTTGCTCTCTAAGGTCCGCATGCCAGTACTTTTTTCCAGGCTGGTTGCCATCTGGACCTGTCCGGCTACAGGTAGCGATACTTCCGTCTATTGCAACACCAGGGTATTCCGAAGTAGCCCCCACCAGCGCAGTCGGATATTGCCTCGTTGACATAATTAAATTCGCTATGTTACCTATTGCAAACAATGTTACTGTAAGAAAATATTTCTGCTGAAGTAGCTCTTTTGTATAACATTGACTTAAGTCTTGACTTAATGTTTGGTTTATTAAATATATAATATGATAACTTAAAGTCAATATCGAAATTTATCGCATTTCATGTGATCACGTTTAATCCAATGAAAAACGTCGAACCAATATGATTTAATAATAATTTCTTTTATCACGTAATAATAATAATAATAATAATAATAATAATAATAATAATAATAATAATAATAATAATAATAATAATAATAATAATTCAATATTTTATTAATAGAATTTTTCCATATTTAGAAACTTAGCTGAATTATATAATAGATAATATTTGGTACAGTTGATATTAGTAATTAGTAATAATCCTGTAATAATCTGACTGTCGTACAAGGTTACGGTCGAAATTGAAAAACCATTAAATGAAAAATATGCAAAAATAGCAAATCATCTATTAATTAAGAAAAACTTAACATAATGTGGATATTTCTAGTGATTTATTAGGATTTTAAACTTGTTTAATGCACTTATGAAACAACACTTACATCATGAATATATCATGGCTATCAGTAACAAGATAGCATGAAGATAAATTAATTGTAAAACACAGCTCAAATTATAGTGAAATTACAAAGCTTTCCGACTTTTCGAGAGATAGGTTTCCAATCGCTAATAAATTTATTTTTGGTTAATATTATCAAGCATATTTTTAAATTACTCACGATATTGGCATGATGGTCCCATCCACCCTGACTTACAGCCGTCTCGACATTGTCCAGTTACATTATTGCAGTGTTGGTTAATACAGTTACAACGATATCTACACTCTGGTCCGAAACCTTGGACATCTCGGTACACGGTAGATGGACAATCTGAATAAAATAAGAGGCATCAAAAAGCGGCAAGCTTCAATGAGACCTTACAGGAACGCATTCAATTTGTTGTTCAAGTCAATGACTCGTTATAATAATAGAGCATTATGAAGAAAAGACGCATTATAAATCTATTGTAACCAACAATTATTAATAAAATGACGTTTTGTCAAATATCGTTTCTTCTTGCAAAAGTACTTGATGTTCCTTCTTTCTGTAATGAATAATGCACTTTTAAATCAAAATTGTACTGCTTATTGGTGTGAATATTGAGTTTTGCTCAATCAGGGACTAGGCGGCGTGAGCAGTAATACGCATTTCCATCACTGTCCTTGAACAGGCTTAATCAAAATCAAATCAAGCCTTTTTATATTTGTCGTGTTCGTTTGCTTTTAAAGTTCCCTTTTCATCTTTATTAATGTCTCAGTAGCGTTGTTTGTTCTGTGTTGCGGCTGTAAAAAGCCAATCAATACATTCAATCAGTACTGTTTAAGTTATATCATTTGAATGTCGTTGAGCACGATACTTATGTACTATATAAATAATACTTCTAACCTTTCTTTTGTTTTAATATTTAGGCCAGATATCCCAGCCAATATAGTTTTTGGATATTATTCAATATCCCTAAGGGTATATTTCCTGCTTTTTAAATTTTGCTTCCGACGTCATAGTGATATGCAGGATTTATATTCTCAGATCCCCTGACAAAATTCTATTCTGTTTAGCTCCGCCAATTGTTTTCTCGTTTAGGGCAAACATATCATTTTATCTAGGGACCATACGCCGCTGAACGTGGAACGTATTGATCTGAAAATAACGTTTTAAAAGTTCCATGTTCAACGTCATATGTATTCTATCGTTGGGGATGGATCAAAATTGTACTGTTTATTTGTGTAAATACTGAGTAGCGCTCAACCCGGGGCTAGGCGGCGTGGGCAGTAAAATGCATTTTCAGTAGTGTTCATGAACAAACTTAATCAAACCGATCCTGCAATATTGTTATATTTGTCGTGTTCATTGGCTTTCAAAGTTCTCTTTTCATCTATATTTTTACAAATTTGTTCATGTTTTTCGAAAATAGTATTACCCATTATTGTGTTGTTTAGAGATGAGTGCTTAGGGATAAATTCAGCATTTATGGTGTACCAAAAAACTTGAATGCATAACGCAACAACTTAATATACTCAAATCATTATAAAAAAGTACCGTACTACGAGTAAGTTGAATAGATTTGAAAATATTTATAAAAGTTACAAATCTGTTGTAATTAAAAAAAGCAGGATCACTGTCTTCCGAAATAATGATGACCTCTGTTTTGGTTTATGTTCTATAAGATACACTACTCTTTACTTTGGTAGCTGCCTGAAGAGGTTTTTGACCCAGTTTTCTGGCACGTAAAGTCTGTAAAATAACCGTGGTTTGTTCACGAACTTAATGGTACATTGAGCTTTGCTTTCACAATTCATTTATTGCATTTTCATTTTTCTGATGCTCTCCAAAAGATTTGTTACCGGGAATTATGTAATTTGATATATTTTGGTTAGAGTATGACAGTACACTTACCTTACCCCGTTACCTTAACTTAACTAAATCCTGTCATGTATTTTACAATAGATAAATAAAAATGTAATTGCAACATACCTACTATTATTTATAAGGTGCATACCTGTTAGAGATCGTCCCACCTGAATCAAGCTTAAAATCACACAAAACGTAAATTCCATTAACACTATTTTAAATTAAAACTTATGTTACTGTTGTTAATATATTACAATTTTAACTTAGTACCAGTTTCTTTCAGTATAATCTAAAATATTGTATCTGCTATGCGCACGAAATAAAGATTAGAAAATATGAAACTATGTAGCTATAAAGAAATTTTGCTTAAATATGTTGTTTAATAATCTCCAAAAATATTTCTCAACTAAAAAGAAAAATTATTTATAAACCCCCATCTATCAATTTAGTTTGGTCTAAGTGCATTTATAAGATCATAAAATCTCATTCACATCGAAAATTGCGCCGCTACTTTGAATAAGGAAGATGAAATCTGAGATGTAACTAAAAGTGGTGGTTAATATTGATCAGTATTCAAGATTCAAACTTTAAAGTATTTTGTCAAATTTACATATATAGGTGTAATTGCTTTGCCCTTTATAAAAGAAAGTCAAATCTACGTATTGAGTATACAACACCATCTACAGTTCATAAAATATTTATAAAAGAAGAAAATAACCAACAACATATTTTTGCATAACCCATGTAAGAGCAATCGTCTCAAATTATCAAAATTAACGAAACACAAGACTTTTTAGAAGTTTTTGAAGTGGAGAAAGATTGAGTTTGTCAGAACCGTCATATAATTACCAGCAATTACATGTACCAATGCCGTTACGGTAGAATTTATTTAAATAAAACAGATTTTTGCTAAAGATTTAGTCAAAGAAAATCACTTTCACACAAACACGATCTTAACATTAAAAACTGTTTGTACATGGTATAAATAAATGATACATGAACTTTCAGTCACCTAACATGTCACACTATCTAACTATTGCAGGCTCAGTTTGGTTGAGCCTGTACATCGGTACATTTTGTAGTAAAAAAAAAATGCGTATTAATGTCGATGCAGCCAAATCCCGGATTTAGCACAACTCGATTTTTGCACAGATATTGCATCGCGCTAAACGGACTTCAAAAGGCGTAGTTAATAACATTATGAATGTACGGGAAGACATTTTACAGCCCCCACATGCACAAACAAATTACGATGCAATTTAAATAGATTTTAAAATGGATACGTGTACGGGTACGTGTAGTAGATATTTCTGTGTCGTACGTAATAAATGTAGGAGTAGTTAAAATTTACTACCAGTCATTTTACACGTAATCTCTACTCCATATACAGAAGGTTACATACGAACGCCAACAACTTGTAGCAAGTTGCTGCTCGTTGCTTCAAATATATGTTAGCAATATCGGTCACAATTATCAAAGGTAAGTTGTTACTTATATGATTTAAAGAATTCAACGAAATTTTGTCATTTATCTATTTCCCTAAGAGGAAATGTCCAGCTTCATCCCTTACATGTACATCCGTTTCTTATTCGAAGTAAAACAGTCAAGAAGATTTATAAACATGTAGCACATACCAACAAAAAATAACAAAAAGTATGAATTTTCTCATATTATGACCCCATGCAGGGAAGTCAGTTTTACCGATATAACAGAGATTAACCGAGATGAAAGACGGGTACTCGAACTGGTACGTGTAGCGAAATTTGTATGGGTACTACCTAATTCAGGTATGCGTTCCGTACATTAAGAACAAGTTCTTATACAAGTTAGCGACGTTTAATGTAGCGTCTACATTACGAAATACGTGTAAATGTTCTCTGTCCTTTGCAAAGACAAACGTAAAGCGATCAGTAACGTTAAAGGAGCTTGTCTGCACAGTGAACTTGTTTAAATATAACGGTAAATGTCTAGGAACACGTGTTTTATGGCGCTGAACAATTTTCATTATACTTTAATTTTTTTTAAACCATTGTTTGCTGTAAACGTTTATGTATGTTTCTAAAGCAAGTGCGAAATATGCGGTAAAGGTCCATTTTAAATATACATGTATACTACTTAGCTGTGTGTAAACATTTTTAACTTATTGACAAAAATAAAGAAGATAAAATGACTTTTATCTCGAGTAGAACCTTTGAAGTTACCGATCATTCTGCACCACCGTGTATTTTGATCAGGATCTACACAGTTCGCTTCTTGGTCAGAAATAGCCTTATTAATTTAGAGGCGAATATTGTACATGTATATCTTCATCAGACTTCAGGAATATCCGCCAGTATTAATCATATCAACCTGTACCATTGTACAGACGATTCAAGATTTACACTTCACCTCTTGGTCAAGAATAATGTAATAAATCTACAAACTGTTCACATTTTTGTCAGGAAAACCTCCTCATGAATTGATAAATGAGTTGTATCATACTTATGCGACCAGTGTAGATCCAGAGCAACCTAAACAAGAAATATCTTTAAAAAGATAAACGGCGTAGATTGTATATGAAACGATGCAATTTGTAGCTACATGTAGGTATTATTCACTTCATCTTGATTTACGTGTAAATTAAATAATTTCATTGTGCATCCTTTACAATGACTTTTTTTTTAAATCACCTAGATTTGAATGTAAAATTACATCCCAAACAAATTACTGAACAGAAAAATAGATTTTAATTTTGTTTATAAATGTGAATCTAATAATTATAAAAAAACGGATTTTAAAGGTCTTTGCTTTATTAATACCTTAAACATAAAAAGTAGTTAGTAAAGGATGTATTATTATCAAGATAATAAAGAAATTCAGTAAAGATCTTAAGACTTATTGTGAACAATAAACAATAATAAAGAGTTATAAGTGTTTTCTTGAAAAACTTGAAGAGAAATTCCTAGGAACATGAAACAATTCTAGAATATACCACAACTTTCTACTCTGTGAAAGCTGTATGCTTTAATTGCAATCTGATATAAATGATCTACTGAAACCGCTACGCTAACATGTTCTTAGACCTGACTTGAGTGCAATTGTTTTAATAGCGGACTCGAAGTTTTTTCGCGTAACGTATGACACGTAGTTGCCAGATTTAAGACAAGTAAGCACATTGTATAATCCTCAGTCGAGATAAAGAATGAGTTTTAAATAAGAAACGTATTGTAAAAAGCCTTGGTTGTGTTTATTCTTAAAATATAATGTATCAGATGATAAATCAATTGCTGAAAGAATAAAATATATTTAGTGAAGACTTCAAGACTTAAATATTAAGCTCATTGTTTATGTATATCGCATATTATATACAGCTGTCCGATTTAAGAGACGGGTAAACATTTTAATTACTAAAAGAGCTGGAATAATTTTCCAGTAACTAAAATCTCACAAATATTACAATAATTCAAGCTCGCAGATTTTATTACTTAAATTTTAAGCTTTAGAGTGAAAGTGTAACATCGTTTTCTTTAAGCCATTTCCACTTACTTTCACTTTCATTTTGTATAGGTTGTATTGTTGTTGACAAATAATCCTAGCCAATGACTAGTACTTCAGTGTGCCTCATTTCAACATCTTTCAACACAAGAATATAGCAAAGATCTAAACGTCATAGCAATAATCGTTTCAAACAGTGTACTCTAATTGTTTACAATTCCCAATAGATACCTCTTCATCCTGCTAGATGCCTCTCTGGTGGAAATAGCTACCAATCGAAATAGCTTATTTAATCTTCACACTTCATTGGTTAATAAGTTAGGTCAAAAGTGAGCTCAGACAGCTACGCCGAAAAACCGCGCAGTCTAAACAAGATTTACATCGTTTATTTCTTGCTCCGAAATAACCTAACAAGTAAAAAATTGCTGCTAATGCAGCAAAAGGAGTACACGGCCTAAAAAGCGAGCTGTTTATGTCAAACCATTCCATTTTAACTATTTGTTTACCTGTTTGAAATGTGTATTATGCCTATTTGATTATTTGGTTGTTTTAGCCATCGTCATCTAACTTGGTTAGGGGAAATGAGAAAATCAGGGAAACTACTCAGCGCATATGTCATGGGTGGGTTGAGCGCAACACTATAGTAAGTCACTTTTTTAAAAAAAGTTTTCAGTATTAACAAAAAACTTATTTGTTATTCTCATATTTGAATGTTTATTCTTTTCTGTTTATATACATATAAACTTATAACGAAGAAATGTTAAAAAATAATTTCCAAAAGAGATATTTATAAATATATGACTTACAACCGTTTTCCACTTAAAATTTGACATAAATGAGAACAATGATTTTTTATTGCAAAAGAGATCTTTAAATACAACTATATATTCAAAACATTCTGGTTTTAAGCCATTCATAGTTCATGGTAACTGGTAAGGGGACTTCTGTTAATCAAACCCCAGTAATGACAATTAGAATTCATGCTTGATTTTAGTATTTGGGCAACGTTTGTCTTAATCGTGAAATCATTCTAAAGAGACATCAAACACGTGATCAAGAGCGATTTTAACACTGGGACCGCGGAGGAGATGATTTTGGCTGCATAACAGTGGCATGTCGATATAAAAAAGTTACTTATTTATAATACAATTATATGTAATCATTTGGTAAGTAAAACGGTTAAAACATTAGTATACTGAAATACTGCAAGCAATAATAGGATCCCAGTTCATAAATTTTACATCGATTCTCTCTATAATATATAAACCTAATAATAATTTTACATAAAAATGAAAACAAAAGATGCATCAGTAATAATGTTTCATCCATACTTATTGAATGCTTTTAGGGGCGGATCAAGAGTCGTTGTTTTGTTTGTTTGTTCTTGTTGTTGTTTTTTGTTGTTGATGTTCCTTTTTTGATTGGGGGGGGGGATGAGGAAGAGTGGGGTCGAGGGGTGTGATCGAACCCCGTTTGATGCAGTATTATTTAAATTTCACAGAGATGTTGCTAATTATGGAAATTATCATGTAATTATCATAAGACTTACCCTAACGAACCCCTTTCTGAAAATCTAGCCTCCGAACCTGTTCTTTGAATACGACATTGTTTTCCATATTCTGTGTAGCGCTACTTATTCCATACATTTAACTGGATTTACCTCCTTACTCAACCATGGTTTTAATACACTGAGGAAATCCTGCATCATATCACCATTTCCTGGATGTTGACACTTGAATTTTATGTATTATGTATTTGACAACGATTTTCAAGCAAAAAAAACGAAGATCTGATGGTAGGAGTTTATTGTTAATGGCATCGCATAGGCGCCCAAGAACCCTAATGTTTGAGCCGTGGCCACCAGGGTTAGCGGTCTCTGCTGCTGTGGTCACAGCTCCTATGCGCATAAATCCCCTACCTTCTTATTCTTGAAATTGCTAAAGAACTGTGTAGCGGTGATCTATTCATGTTAATTTATTTCGGCTGATAACAACAGCAATCTACATCATGCTTTACCTCTTTTGTCTGTACCCTTCCCTTCTAAGGCATAGGCCTTTCTGTCATCAAGTTGACAGATGTTGGGTAGTTTAGGCCTATGCCTGTCTTGTACAGTTTAGACACAAATAGCGTAGGTTTTAATCTAAAGGGGAATATAATCAGCAAGATGCAAAGTAACATAACTTTGAAATGCTGCGTGATTTTAAAGAAATTTGATGAGGAGAAGGTGCTCCTAAATGCCATTTACTTAAGAAGGAAATCAGTTCTCTGATGCGGTGCCTGTTTACATAAAATTTGCCCTTGTTCACATTAGCAAAACCACAATACCAAATTTTAACAGTAATCGGCCCAAATGCTTGATGCATCATTAGGCGAATGACTGTTAGTAAGCACAATCATTTGTGCATTTAATGATTGGTGCTTCATTTGCATTTAATCTAGTTGCAAATTTAAGCCGATACCTGTAAGCTATCATAATGCTTTGTTCCAATTCGCATATTGAAAAGTAAACTAAAATTACTATTGTTGAGAAAGTAAAATACTTATTTAATATGAGAAATGTATCAAACCAATTAACAGTCACTAATATTGATTATCCGACATATGTCAAAACCGGTACAGAAAGCTATTAAAAGATTGGCCAAAACATGATCTACAGCTTTACAGAAGCATCGTCTGGATCCACTTTTATTCGAATGTGATAACCATTAATGGTTACAGACCACTTATTAATGTTGATCCGGCACGTACACACTTTTACAGAAAGGCAGAATTGATTGAGAACACTGGAAATTGAAATGTAAAAAAAGAAAATGATGTTGGGAAAATATATGATTTGAGTAGTAAGCCGAAAAAATCGTAAAATTGGATGCCTTCACATTCCGTGATTAAACTATAGCACGTATTTTGACAGATTGTAGACAAAAGTTCCGCGACTTGGGCTAAAATGCCGAAAACGTTAACCTTTTATGCTATGATAAGAGTCGGCTTTTAATATGTTTTTAAGTTGGTTCTAAATATAAGATTTTAAATGCTTGACCCAATAGCAAATTCGAAATTTGATGAATTGGGAGCCTAAAGGATTTGATTTAGTGGTCTATAGCTTAAGCAGTCACGTGCTCCTCCATGTTACATTTCAATTCGTCATATCAATATACACGGCCTTGAGAGGCCGTGTAATAAAGAAGCAATATGTGTGTGTTCTGAGCAGCATGAAACCTCTCAATTTCAAGGTCTATAAAAGACAACATGTTGAAAATGGTAGACTGCATGTGGGACATCAACATCAAATTATATCCAAGTTACTGGGTATGATTAAGTATAAGGGTTAAAATATCTTTCATGTGACACGCGCGGTAATAGCACTTTGGAAAAATCACATGTACACGTAAAAATACAAGTTACTTTTCTAAATCTATTTTCATAAAAACAGTGCCGTGTACGTGAACTTGTTGCTAACACGTACAAGTAGACGCACACGTCTTATATCTCAACCTCTCTATTTTCTCATTTACTGCAAACGCCGCTGAACATGGACTGGCACTTATCAGAAAAAAACAATATTGTTTCCAAGCTCAATTTATTCATATTTGTCGTAATCGAGGGTTTTCAAAGTTCCCTTTTCATCTATCACAGCATTAAGCTCACCATTGTTTGAGGTGGATCGCTATTGTACTGTATATATGATTAAATATTAAGTTGCGTCAACAGGTGCGTTTGCAGTAAGATACATAAATTTTCCATTTCTGCCCATAAACAAGCTCAATCATACCGAGCCTGCACTATTTTCATATTTGTTGAAAGTGGCTTTCTACATTCCATAGGGTAGAATGGTATTTATCTGAAAATACCGCATTGAAGGTTCCATGTTCACCGCTATATGCATATCATCGTTTGGGATGAATAAAAATTGTGCTGTTTATTTGTGTAATTATTGAGCAGCGCTCAAGCCGGGGGTAGGTGACGGTGGCAGTTATATGCATTTCCATTACTGCCATTGAACAGATGAACAGGCTCATTCAGACTGAGCCTGCAATATGTTCATATTTGTCGTGTTCAGTGGCTTTCAAAAGTCCCATATAATCTATTTCAATATCACATTAGCGTTGTTTGTGCTGTGTGTTTTGTCTGTTTTCATATATTTGTATTTTGTACTTTTAAGCAAACAGACGTCAATTCGAACTTTATCAAAGTTTATCTTGCGTTCAGATACCTGCAAACACTGTTTTTAATAAAAGTTCATAGTCTTTCGGTATGTTATTATGTATTTCAATTTGAAAAAGGGAACACTGATGTTGATTCGAACTTTCAGCTGGAATGGTGTTATTGCACTTGGCCCTTTTAATAAACATAATTATTCAAATGTAACGACTCTTCAATATTTATTGGGTTGAGATAATGAATCTATTCAATAATACACTGACATCATAAAATGACAATTCAATATTTCTATCCTTTAAAATTAGCATAATGCACATAATAAGGTTCTGTGTTGCTTGTTTGTTGTTTTTTTTAATCTCCGACAGTTATCAGGGTAGTATATTTAATTTATTTCCGACTATTTAGAAAACATGAAAACCTATCAATTAGAAGTTAACAAAACGTATTGGACATCATATTGTAATCATATCGAAATAACCTCCAAGATAAGGAGATATGAAAAATAACGCTTATACATTTTGGTGATCTTAGCAATATTACAACACGATTCGGTATATTGATGTTATTTCAAATTTTTACAGGAATCGAACATGTCAAATATAGTTTTACTACGTTGTATAAATATTTCCTGTTATCCTATTATAAACTGTGCACAAACGATTTTTTAATTTCTTTAAATAAGCAAATTATAACAAATGATTGAAATTTCACATTAAAGGCTTTGACTTTTAACTCTATGGGCTCTACCTCACTTGAAAACGAAAGAAATTGCTACATTTTATTTTCCTATGAAACTTCTCAGTATTTGTCACTAAAACATTTTTACATCGGACGTCTCACATCTAATTAAAACACCAAACATGTGTTTGAGTGTTTTAATGTATCGTTTCCATCACATTTTCACTCGCAAGCGTGTTCACTACCAGCAGTCGAAGCAGAGACACTATCTCCAATAGCATCATAAATATCATTGTCATGTTTTATCGCACTAACCGATGGTGTCGTGTACACATTTTCTTGGTTTTTCCTGGAAAAAATAAAAAGTTTTATACATAAAACATTCTAAATAAAAACATACACTGTACTGAAATTCTGTTTTTTAAACGCTGTAAAGACTACAGTAACACTGTCGGAAGAAAAGTATACATATTGCCACAGTGTGCAAACTGAAACCTGTAAATCATGATAATGGTGGATATGTAATCTTTCGTAAGGAAACTTTGAGAGCAACCGAACACAACAATCATGAATATATTGCAGGCTTAGTTTGATTGAGCCTGTTCATTGGCATATATGGAAATGCAAATCACTGCCCACGCCGCCTAGCCCCGGGTTGAGCACAATTCGATATGTACACAAGTAAAGAGTAAAATTTAGACCCATCCCAAACGATAGAATATGAGATATCGTTCCACGATGGTAGTCGATATAAATATGTCTTGATAATAAAGACGTTCCTTAAGTGGAAAGACTTCATTTTGGGAAAATTTCATTGGCTGTTTTATCGTTGACGTAATAGTCTAAAACTCCCTACGAAAAATACAACTTCAAGTATCTACAAACAAAAACGAAGGAACGAGACACTTGTTGAATGATTTATGTTTTATATTTTACTTGTCTGAGAAAGATATTTTGCTTTTACTGATCTTTAAATAAATCAAAGAAAGAATTTGCTTTAGAATTTTTAAATCAAATCGCCAACGTGAGATCAGGAAAATGACAAGAAGCAATCACATCAGTAAAACAAACGCAAACGTTTCCAAAGATTCCCCGCCATCGTGCATGATGCAATCTTTAAGGAGCGGTTAGCTTGTATCGTTGTAATGGCTAGACTGGCTCCCGTCCCTATGTTCTGTTATATATTCTTATGTCACTTATTATACAATAATCGCCAATACTTAAAAGAAAAGCAACTCATGCAGGTACCTTACTGATTTTTACTCTCCTTATCTCCCAGCAGAACATAGATAGTTCAGCATATCAGAAAAAAAAGAAAATGAAATGAAATAAAAAAGAGATAATAAGTATTTCAGTACTTTTATATAAACCATCTAGCTGGTGCCAGGCCATGTCATGGCGTAAACATCAGCCAGTAAATACTAACAATATATCGTTATTTAATTTTGATTTTACTAAATTACGTGACCATGATCATGTTTGAGTAGGTTTTAGACAATTTTTAAAGTACGTGTAGTAAAATAATTGTTGTTCCTACTTTAACGCGCTTAACGTTCTCCACTTGTAAAGTATGGCAATGATGATCACGGTTGCTATGGGAACTATAACACCAACCACAATCCCCACTACAGCCCCTGTTGACAATGTCGTTTGGATTCCTGTAAATGAAAGATAACTGTGAATTATTATTTGTACAGGAACTCTTTACTTCATTATTTTCATTTGTCGTTTAACCAGGCCTTTTTTATATTACCTGTATCCCTTACTGTTCCAAAGCGCTACTCTGCTCTAGTTCAATTTGTTTTGTCGTTCGTATGCGTTATTTCTGCTAACATGTCAATTGTTGGCTGTTTCTGTATGTTTCAAGTTTGAAAGTTGTTGTTTGCTTTGTTTCCTTACTGGTTTAAGTGTTTTGGAGATTGAAAAACTATAAACATTATAAGATTCTTGTAGATATCGAACATAGGTAGTTGTTCATTACTTTAAGGGATTTAATGCCACAAACAGGTTGATATCATGATTCATATCATGTGTCATTCTTTACATTTTGTCCATAATGATTATAATTCGATGAAAATATGTTCACATTTCGCTTGAAGCAGTGCATTTGCATCACTTGTATTATGCAAAGACAGACACAAACAACATGTTAATGTGGTTGTAAAACCATGACTTATTCCCGTTATAAATGTAAAAGAATATTAAAATTTTCTGCTTAACTATATAAAATGATAGTGTCTCTAGCTGGGAGCGAACCCGCACCGTCACAGCGACAGCGCCTAGTCATGCAATTCCTGCGACGTAACCAACTGAGCTAACCAGGACAACGCCAAAAAATGTTGATCGGATAGCCCTGATATACGTAACAATCACTGCATGACATCGGTAACGGGTTAATTTACTGATAACAGTACTGACTTAATGTACGGGGAGACTTTTTACGGCCGCCACACTGCACAAAAAGCGCTACTGTGAATTTCAAATGATAGTGTCTCTAGCTGGGAGCGAACCCGCACCGTCACGGCGACAGCGCCTAGCCATGCAATTCCTGCGAATTATAAGTGTTTTATGATATCCCTGTTTTAAGCATTATCAAGATTTTGTTTGTCAATATTTTTTGTTTAGGTGATGATAAAATTTATTTATCCTACAAATCTGTTAAAGTTTTATGTGTTTATATAGCTTATGTCTTTTCATTAAATCTATAATTATGCTAAATATGCTAAATAGACATAACAACTTTTCTAAGTATACACCTTCGTTCTGGGGCATTACTGACTTGATAATTGAGTTATTGCTCTAAAACTGGCAGTAAACGAAGGTGTTTACTTAGAAAAGTTGTTAAGGTAAGACCTGTGTAATAGGCATTATTAAGAATCCAACATCTGATTATATTTTCATCAACTGCTTCATACCACTGACTTGTATGCAAAATTTTAATGATTTTCCCCGTGTAGTTTTTGAGATTTTTAGCTTTTTTTATTTAAAAAAGTGAGAAAAAACGTGAAAGTATCCAAATTCTTTAATCGGTGACAAAATTTTTTGTTATTGATAAATTCAACCTTAATTTTTTTACAGTTTATCCAAAATGTGTTATATTTTACTAAACCAATTTAAGATATAATATATAAATACAGAATTTATCTTAAAATGACATTTTTTGACCAAATAAATTTAAAAAATGCATATTTTTATATTTCACGAGACTAAATTAATGAAAATTGTGCAAAATCCTGATTGGTGCAATATACCAAACTTTACCATTTTTAAACTATATACCTTAAACAAAATTTAAACAAAATTTCAGAGAAGTTTACCGTCCAGTCTTAAAAATTTTCAAATTGATGACTTGAATAAACACTATTCTGATAGCGAAAACCCCTTTAATCTTGATTATTTTGCTTATTTTAGTTTAAATCATGAGAATTTTATATTCAATGACAGAATTACACAGGAGAAAAAGAAATATGCCAATTATTTAAGCTCTAGGCTTACAAAAAAAATAGCTTCCAGTGGGATTTGAACCCTGGTCCTCTTGCATGACAGAAATCTACCCTAATTTACTACTATAGTTACCTCCCTTTGATACTCTTCTGGATATAGGTATTCATTACACAGGTCTTACCTTAAGTGTAAGTAAAATGTAAAATGTAAATATGTTCGAGGCGAAACCTGTTTTATTCAAAACATAGTGCTGATGCTATTAAAAATTTCATAAAAGCAACAGAGTTGTGTTTACCGTCGCTACACCGAATACCAGTAAATTCAGAAATGCATCCCATAGGGCAGAACCCCGTTGTTCTGTTACACGATGCGGTATCTGCACAATGGCCACAACTATGCACACAGCCTTCTCCATAGCGACCTTCTGAACATACTGAAGTAGAACTAATTTATAATTTCTGCAAAGAGAATATCGTGTTCGCTGATCTGACTTATAAACATATCGGACCATTACTAGTACACTAAACATTATGCTAAAATCATGTGTAGGACACTAACATTATGCTAATATCATGTGAAAGACTTTTTTTGCATTTCAGATCATTAATTACTTCCTTGTAGTCGTTCAAGACATTTAGCGACAAACCACTTTAGTCTTCAGCGACAAGCGCACTTGTGTGGGGATACCATATTATATTGAACAAAAAAAACAACAACAATGCTATTAGATGTCATTTGTTGTGAAATTTTCATTTCATTGGTGATTCGATTTCAAGAATTTATAACAATGAAAGCTGTATTTAATCCCTTTAGTTTAATTTATTTGATAGCAACAAGTACTTACATGTTTACATGTATAGAGAACAATAAATTGACTTTTTAGAAGCTAACTTCAATCGATCTTTAAAAGATAATCTCTTCAAATTTAAAGCAAAATCAAATGCATCATTTTACTCCTATTTTATAATTACCATTTAAATCTTCAAATACCTTGCTAAACCAAGCTTATTTAATCGAGTTGATAAAAAAGTAAATACAAATTTTCGTTAACAGTTTATTTTTTAAAGATGATACATCAAAATGCACTAAAACTGCTAAAACATCTTTCTAACAGCTATGCAACTGCTTTACTGAAGAATCCTGTTGAATTGTTTAAAATTAATAAGAATTTTATTATTTAAATAACAATGTATACATCTTTGTTAACGGAGAATATATCCACTACCGACGACTTTGTGAATTTGTTTACCCTTACCTTATTAAAATGTCTGTGGTTTCCAAATGTTTGTAGCAATTTTAATAATGGTTATTTCATAAAAAGAAAAAAAAATGTATGTTACCTGTATTATTTTAAAGCTTGAAGAGTATCATCCAATTTCACACTGAGAAAATAAATTAATATGATAGGTGTAGTAAAATCATTGATTAAGAGTATTATCATACACTAGTAGCGTTTTAAACGAGTCGGGCCTTTATATTATGTAATTGATAAAAGTGTATATAGTACATATACCATGCAAAATTACTAGACGAGATGCATAAATATTTTATGAATATTACTTACTTGTTGTACAAAACTCTCCAGTAAAGCCTGCAGCACATAATTCACAACGTCCAGTTGCTGGGTCGCATGGTTTGTCATCTTTACAGTGGCCACATTTTAAATAGCAAGAGAGTCCATAAAAGCCGTCAGGACAAACTGAAACATTACAGTATTTGCGAGAGGAACTTGATTTTCATTTGTGCACAAGTTATTAAACTGAATTTAGCTCCTGCGAATAAAAATATTATTCAGAAAGAACTATCGATAAAACAGAATGAACATTTAATGTGCTGCATGAATATTGCTTCGTTTATAAATATCTCTCTAGGCCATCTTCAGGCATAGCATTTTAGCATACATAAAATGCACTAAATGCTGCCCTCAAAAAGCATTGCACTTCTTTGTAATATAGTAATATGATTTTGCTACTATGCATTATACAAGAAGTAACTCTTTTAAAAACATCAATTATTAACCAATTACTCACCCTCTTTACAGAAGACTCCAATCCGGCCAGGAAGGCATCCATTTAAACATTCACCAGTCTCTTTGTGACAGTTAGTCATAATGTCACAGTCTCCACAAACACCCATACAGTCTGGACCGTAATGGCGGACATCACAAGCTGTGCATAACAAATTCAGTTGTTTAATAACAAATGAATAGCACTATTTCATCACAGCTGAATTTGATCTAAAAAACAAATATGCATGCATACAAACAAATAGCAAATATTTATGTAACAACGTTAATTAATCTAACCGAATGATCTTATCAGATTGACGTTCGAATTGTTGCAGTGTGAAGTTAATAAAATATTATGATGAAAATAAAACGCAATGACATATTACCGACATTATTCGCAATAAGGCTACTAACAGGCAATCAATTCATTACCGCTCTGTGAATGGATCCGTTCAGTTATAGGTATTCGGGGTATATATTAAAAACATAGCAAAACTACAGATGTTATAGTTTCGGTACTTTTCATAGCTCTGTACAGTATTGTCGACACATACTGTAACTTATAGATGTATACTCACGTCCAAATGTTCTGCAGGGTTGCTATGTTTCATATGTTTCTATTAATGAACAAACAATATTAGCATTTCGATTTTTATATATTATTTCGGTCGGTATATACAAGGAATTAAATCGCTTAGCTTGCTGACCATTGCTTTGTGTGGACGATTATGAACATGTGAATTAAATATATTCATTTCTACTTTCAGGACCATTCAACACCAATCTGACTTTAATGGCAAACGACATGTGAACATAAATGCATTCAGGTAAATTGACTGATTTCAATAGGAAGTTATAATTTATGCTAATTCCATATCTCATTAAATTGTTGAAACATATTAAGTCCGGACTGGAAGGTAATTAAACCATCAAGTACCATTTCGTCTGATACAAGGTACAATAATACGGAATCGACCCTACGATTTCGACGCGCGAAGCGCGTCGAAATCGTGTCGATTCCGATTACGGTATTGCGCATGTCTAACGGTCTATACCAAGCGGGTTTGAAACCGCGTCTTCCGGTTTGCAAAATCTGACTATGGGGCGCGTCACGGGAAAAAGTACATTCGGACAGTTGACGAAAATAAGACCGAAGGTACCTTTCCCGTGGCGCGCCCCAATATCACTTTCATCATTGCAAAGTAAGGCTTTTTCTGATTGGACAATATGACTTGAATCCAGATTGCTTGCTTCTGGATTTTAAAACTGAAAAGCCGCCATTTTGTTTCTCGATTCACATTTTCAGATGTTCTGATTCCATATGTTAGATAACAATTAAGATTGAACTCGCCCTAAAAATCAGGTAAATAAGTTTCTACATTGATTAAAACCTAATATTGTCACATAGTTAGAGTCTAACTGTATACTTCACAGTACTGTAGTGATGAGCATTACGGTAGTTGTTCGAAATTTGGTTAATTGCAGTGATACCGGTTTCCACAACATTCTAAACATTGGAATTTTACGACGTTTTTATTTATTTTTTTACTGAAATCATCAACAAGAACAGTAAGTTTAACATTGCAGATTAGATGGTAATATCGATTGCTTTCGTTTTAATTTGGTGTGGGAAAGCGATAAGGTATTACGTTGAAATTAACTCTGGACAGAACTGGTCAAATGAAATGTGACCAAAATTTTTGAAGATACGAGTCAAGTGTTTTCATGATCAGGACTTGAACCCAAAGTTTGCAGATTAAGCATAAAGCTACTCTGCTAATATAAGTTGTTTGAGGCATGGTAAAGCTGTGTTTACCGAATGCTATCTGAATAATGCTTCATTAACAACAAATAGAAATTTTTAGAGCTGACTTTCCAAAAAAATGAGGCATATTCTAGAATTATTTAAGGTAGAGCAACTGTAATGCTTTCCCGCGCTTTTTTCTCGAATGTCGGGAATACTCGGTGAACTGTCACTAACAGTCGACAATAATCGATGTTGCTTCGGCTACTATCGACTCTGACGAGTAGTGTCGGAAGTCACCGAGCCGATGTTTGATGACGTCGAAAATTTTTGCGCGGGAAAGCATTACAGTTGCTCTACCTTAAATAGGAAGCACGGCGAAGCCGTGTTAACCACTTATTATTTATTTCAGATTTTAGGAATAACTGCTCAGCAGAGGTGTAGAAATTTTGTTTTACCCACTTTAAATAGGAAGCACGGCAAAGCCGTGTTTACCACTAATTGTTTATTTCAGATTTTAGGAATAATTGCTCTGTCAGAGGTGTAGAAATTTTCTTTGACCCAATCACCTTACAGGTTGAGTGAATGAGCAAGTGACAGAAAGTACACTTGCTCTTACATTTTAAATAAAATACTCTTTCTGTAAAGCTTTGTTTACCAAATGCTATCTGAATAATGCTTCATTTACAACAAATAAAAATTATTAGAGCTACATTTCATAAAAAAAATGAGGCATAGTGTTGAATGATTTAAATAGGAAGCACGGCGAAGCCGTGTTTACCACTAATTATTTATTTCAGATTTTTACCGGACAGGTCGGACAGTCCGGCGACTTTAAAGAAGTCTGTCACTAAGAAAAATAAATTAAGTCATTGGAAGGTATATGCATGTATGGGCAAATAATATCATTTATAAATTTTGTTTTTTGTAATTTGTATTTCAGTTTGAGGTATACATATAAAAGATGCCTGACAAATCTGGTTCAAATAGCATGAAACTGGAATAGGAGAAAAATAAGACTACTGGAAAGGTAATTTTTTTTTAATTTACCTATAATAAACTGTACAAACACTCAAACAGCACAGAATTTGCCCTTCCTTTACATGACTATGCATGGCTGGACAAACCTACTAGCCCGACGCCTTGGACAAAGTGGAAAATGGTATCGGACAATCTCAAAATATCTGATTGCTTGTCTGTGGGCTAGCTCAATTTTTTTAGTGTAGACTAGTTTAAACGTTAATTTGATATGCGCCATTCTCTTTTATGCATATCATATTACAACAGCAATAAATTTATTACAAAATAACATGTTTTGAGATCTATTTTAACATTATCAAGCCCCCCATGTAATGGTTTCTCTTGAATTTCCTGTTCCTTTCTGTACTGTTAATACTGACTGAATTTGCTTATTTGGGCAAAAGTGGGACTACATTGTAGCTGAAATGTTTACCCAGCCAGTTTTAGACTACATTTCTGTTACTAAAAAATCTAAATTTGTCCAGCCCTGCTACGGTGTACCATAATCTGTGGCATGTTCACACAAAATCACCTGAACATGCCAAATTTTTGGAAGACACAGAATCAAACGCCACAAAGTTTCTCTGCAGACCATGTTGTAAATACATTATGGGTCCCTTTGGTCACTTATTTAATCCTTTATTTAGTGGATAAATCTCATAATCTTGTTCACGTTTTTTAGAAAGAAAACGATGCTGTTTTAGTTTTCACAGTCAAAAACTTAACATACTTCATGGACACACCTTTTTAGCACAAATGGTCAGCCCATGTAAATCCAGATCAGATGGCATATATGTAGATTCAGATCAGCTGGCACATCTTTATGTGGTCTTTATTACAAATTATATAAAGTTTAAAATGTGATAACACTCTGGAATTAAAGCTAGCATGAAATGTTCCATCATTTCGATCTTCCTTTTATGTGATTTTAATAAAAAGACCTTACATGTAATAAATAAATTATGGCAACAGTATGAATTGTTCACTGTTAACTGCAACAGCAATTTATGTACATCTTCATAAGCCACAAAAGGTACTGTATAACTGAAGTACTAGTTATCAGCGAAGATTTAAAATCAAACATTTTTTTTCAGAGATGTGTATCACCAAGGTTATGAAGCCTATAGATACTTATAAATGCAGAATTGGTAGACAGCTACGGCACAGAATATGAACATTAACATAGTAAACAGATAAAAGGTTTGCATAAATTTTCTTTATTTTCATTTATTAAAGCTGCATGAATGTATAATAGCAGGGTTGGCCTATTGACTGGTCAATTGAGTATTGAGCGGGCCGGTGGTCAATAGTGGTCATAACTGGTCAATGGTGATCATTTCTGGTCAATGCTAGTCATTACTGGTCAATTTTGTTCACAACAAAACTGTCCGAAATGTTCTTTAAATCATTCAAAATCCTTTAGGCCCTTACAATAGCCCCTGTATGGGTCTAAGTGGTACTTCATTTATGGTTTATTATTGGATAAGCTTTAAATAAACACAACTTCTTAATTGGTATGTGCCTATGTTCAATAAGCAAAAGAAATGTATGTCTTAATATTTTAAATCAATTTTAACTGTCGACAAATGAATTCATAAAAGCCTTAAGATATAAAAATTTTTTTGAAGATAAATTAATTTGCGGTTGATTTTAATATTTCAGGAAAACAGCTTCACATGAAATGCTGTGGGAAGACCAGGTTAACTGTTCTAGACAGTAGATTGAAGAGAAGGAGAGCTATCAGATCCAGTTATTACGAATTTCAGTGTTCCACAGGGATCCATATTAGGACCGAAATACTTTACGATGTATACCAAGCAAGTCGAAAACATGACTATCACAGTTGGTGAGACATCTATTTGAGCTTCAAATGACAGCATCAGAAATCTTGGGGCTCACTTCACACCACAAATGGACATGGAGAAACATGTCAACACTGTCTGTAGATCTGCCTACCACCAGCTGAGAATAATCGGATGCATACGGAATTACATTACAACCGATGCTACAAAAACATTAGTTAATTGTCTAGTAACATCAAAGCTTAACTATTGTAATTCATTGCTCTTTGGTATTCCAAAACTGACAATGAATAAACTACAACGGGTTCAGAATACAGCTGCCAGAATCTTGACAAAAACTCCTCGTCATGACCTTATAACACCAGTGTTCAAGGAACTTCATTGGCTACCAATATGTCAACGGATCGATTACAAGGTCCTACTATACACTTACAAGGCTCTCCATGGACAGTTCCCACAGTACATTATTGACTTATTGTGTGTGTACCGACCAGCTAGAGACCTTTGTTCTAGCAGTTCTTTAACACTTTTAGTACCACATACCAGAACTGTGACTTTCGGAAACAGTAGCTTTAGCCATGCTGCACCAAGGTTATGGAATGCACTGCCAGAGTTAGTTAGAACTGCACAGACACTTGACACTTTAAAAAGACAGCTAAAACACACCCTTTCCGCTCATACTATGTATAATGTTGATTAACTGGATATATTAACAATCATAAGACATTGGGTTGATTTTGAACGAAGAGTGATGCTATAATGTGTTATCTACACATCAACGCACTTTTTTTTAAACTTTCTTCTATGTTTTTCATGCAAACTTTTTTATCCAAGTTTTATTTTTTTATTTCTTTTTTTTTCTATGTTTTATTTGCCCATGCTTAATTAATTCTTATTGTATTATATTGCTATATCTTGCTTGTTGTACAGCACTTTTGAATATATATGAAAAGAGTGCTATATAAATCTGGACTAATTTGAATGTTTCATTCTATTTAGATAATAAATTTCTCTACTGTCACTAAGTGCCGTTTAACTAAGAGTTTACAGGAAAACTGGTGTATTCAACATCTCAAAGGATACTTCCAAACTTCACAGAATCATTCAGCTCACTAAGATGTAGTGTTTCATCTATTATGATTCAAATTTCTACATTATTTGATATTGCCTCATAACAAATAATTTGGTATTTAATATTGAAAATCAAATTATAACATGTTTAGTAGCAAAATGTTTCTTATTTTAAAAGCAATATATATGTGATACTTAAAATGTTCACTTATGAAATTAGTATCAATTTCTTGTAAAAAATACTTATTTTGTAAATTGTTAACAAGAAATATTCTTATTACTCTTCATGATTTTTGACAGTAAGTTAAGTAATGTAAATTGAGAACCTGAAGCCAGACTTGTTGATTGATATCTAATTAAATATATTTTATTTCCTTTGAATTGTAAGGAACTATCACATGTTATCAATCTGACGCTTTTATCACATATTGTTTACATGTGCTTTAGGTCTTACTTTTCTTAATCTGTCAAAATCTCGATTGTTAAGTTGTAAATGTCAATTTTTGAAAAAGGTATATAAACAGAATTTTCTAGGTAAACAACAACAAAAACTTTTTGAAGGAATTAGCTAAAACTTTGTGACTAAATTAATAATACTTTGTGAAAACTTTGTGAACTGTTAACGAGACTTTGTGAACTTTAAAAGTAAAAAGGGAAATTAAGCTAAAAATCTTAAGACATTACTTTGTGAATCAAAAATTATTAGTTGTAAAATTGTTATTGTGGATTTATTTTATAAACCGCAAATAAAAGCTTAGAAACCTTAAAAGACTTTGTGTAGAACAACCACTCTGTGTAAAACAACAATAAACCCGTGTAACACCAGCTGCTCAAATAAGCACTCACTGCAGAAGAAGAGATTAACAACCGTTACGCAAAAGTCGTTATACACTGAAAGCTCTTCATAATACATCTTACAACCTTGATCAGTTTTGGTTAAAAAGTAAAACAACAAATGATGATTTGTTTCTTTATTTTACTGTTAAACATTCGATACACATCTCTTTAAATTCGTCGATTCCGAGAGAGGCAGTGCCTTAGTTCATATTAAATAATTTACTGACGAGTTTTGCAAAGGTTCCCGCTGAATCCTGCTACACAGCCAGTTGAACAGCTTCCGTTGTGAGGATTACAGGCAATTCCATTCAAACAGGACCCACATGATTGATTACAGTTATCACCATACAAGCCTGGCCCACAAACTGCAAGTATACATTTATAGGCATTTATTACGCACACAAAAATATAAAGGGGTTTTCTTTAACTGTTTCTTTCACTAATAATGCTCACTGTAACAATCCATTTTATTGTTTGAGAAAAGATTTGCCCTTAATAAGCCAGGGATGTAAATTATATGCAACTTACTAACACAATTAAAAAATTCATACAAATATTGAGAGAAAATTAAATTTCTTTTGGAGATTAAAGATGTTAAACTCTAATTTTAAAATATATATTTTGGACGAGCTGACATGTTGTATGGCAACGGAAATAGTTTGCCTTTGATAGTCTACTTTAGTGTTGTCATTTATCTTCTTTTGTTTGTTTAAAGACATTACGAAATGGATTATAATAATAAAAAGTATATTTTCTATATAAAATATATCATTAAAGATCCATTATTAGATGACATAAATGATGACTTACTTTCAGTACAGAACGGTTGACTATATCCAGGCTGGCATCCAGATTTACAATGGCCTGTTACCGTGTCGCAGTTTGTGTCTTCCTTACAATTACCACAAGCTGACGTACAGTTTTTACCAAATGTCCCGTTTGAACAAACTGGTAATAAAATGATTAAAGTTCTATTAAAGTCACTAGTTATTTAATTATTTTTATAGAAGTTCAATTAATCCTACTTTAACAAAAGCAATCTCGATAGGAGGTGAATTATAGCACATTAATTAATTATAATGACACATGTAAGTACATTTAAGAGCAAAGGACAGAAAAGTGCATAGAAATTGACAGAAACGAAAATATTCTGCTACAGTACTGTGAACGTTTAATGTTACAAAAATTGCGTCTATCGTGCGTCCGTCTATCGTGTATCGTGCGTCCGTCTAACGTGTATCGTGCGTCCGTCTAACGTGCTTCGTGCGTCCGTATATCGTGTATCGTGCATCATGTGTCTTTAATTTTACCGTACAACGTGAATAAGTTACTTACATATTCAAATTATATAATTTAATTTCAACCATTCGTCTTATATTTTCATAGCATTTTCAATTTTTTAGATATCTCGTACACAAATTATATGAAACGGCAGTATCGTGTATCGTGCGTATACCGTGTATAGTTCGTCCGTCTATCGCATATCGTGCGTCCGTCTATCGTTTATCGTGCGTCCGTTTTTCGTGTATCGTGCGTTTCGTTTGTAACCTTAAACGTTCACAGTACTGTACCAACGTTAAATTTGGCTTATATCACTGTGGTACCGAATATTATTCAACAATAGGCAAAAAAAGTTGAGCACCATCGAATTTTATATAAGTTCTATAACTGATTTGTAGGACCTCACAGTATTGAACATATTTATAGAACAAAAATATAATGCAACGATCGAATACCACTGTAATTGCCATGAATAACAAACACAAGAAGTTACCTTCGGTGCATTGTGAAGGTGTCCAACCCGGCGAACATGATCCCGGACACAAACCAGTGACAACACTGCATTTATCATATTCATCACAGTGTCCACACGTTTTATTGCAGAAAGGCCCCCACTTCGTCTCCGGACATTCTTTTTAAAAAAATTAAGCAGTAGTTCATTGAATGTCAGTAAAAGTGACATTTTCAATTTTTTCATGTCGCAGTCATTTCCCCGAGTGACATTAGCAAGAAACGTTGGTTTAACTCGTATTTCAATATGATTAAAGCATAGCAAACATCATACGAACACTAGAATTGAATACTAATTATTCATATCGTCATAATTGACATCGGAATAGCCGAAAATTCCTAGAAATAGTCTGTCGCAAAGGGGTCTATATTAATATTAACGTAAACCTTAAGCTTAATAGGAAACAAAACATCGATGTTACGCCATGTTTTAATGGGTATGGTTTAGTTTATTCGAAGTAACTTAAAATTATACAATTCTCCGATAAACTGACTAACCTAGATTAATGAAATGATTGTCGCAAATATACTGGTCAGGAACGTTAAATACTTTTAAACTTACTTTAACAAACGTATACGTCATAAACAAACATTAAACTTTGGCTAATTAAGTCTTAAAATATAATTATGTAGAATGAAACAAACTAAAATGCAATCGTCGAATCATCAAATCTAAGATTAATTGAGAGATAATAAAATTACAGGTGGGACGTTAGAATTTTGTCAGGTACGTTAAATAGTATACTAACTTGCTCGTCCGTAGTTTTGAAATTATATTTCCGTATCATTGTTCTTCGTTTTTCATGCATTTTTATTTTGTTATTGAAGTAAAACATGCATTTATGGCAGTTTATATATTGATTGCATAGCAGAAAATTAAAAAATGACTGTCAAGTACGTTAAAGTCAGGTACGTGTACATGAAACTCGATTCTTTAAATAAAAACGTTATTTCCCCTACTTTTTTCATTTTCTTGGCACTATCTAACGTATGCACACATATTTTGCCGTTATACATCGGTTATAACAGAAATATTTGAGCACAAACACAACAGATTAGTATCATGTCAGGTACGTTAACTGTTTTACAAATCTAGGTTAGATTCATTACTTTCAATCATATAGCTAGAAATATATTAGGTTTATTACAATTACAGCAAACCAATTGTATATACGACTTTGTTACTTTTCAATTGTTTTGAAACAGTTCAAGTTTTGAATAGTTGTAACTGTTGGTCAGGTACGTTAAAAATATGCACATTTTTAAGGTACAATTTAAAACTAAAATAATGTAGTATGTTCGCAAAAACTATTTCCTTTCCTATGCATAAGGACTGAAGTGTATAAATTACAAGTAAATGTCATATAAACTGGCTTTGTTTTTATTTTTTAACTGATTTTGCAAAGTTCGGGTATTTATTTTTTGTTTTGATTACTTAGGGGTTTTATTTTACACGCATACCTTAAAACATTTTATTTAACACTTCCCAATAGAAAGATACTGTCCACAGTATATTGGTCATACATTGGTACATTTAAAAACGTATTTATTGTTGGATTCAAATGAATATCATTGAAATTAAGGTGATGTATAACAATATAACGTACCTGACTTTTAAAAATGGGTGTGTCATTAATGAGCTGAAATTCATGGACTAAGTATATCAAGAAATGACCCCATTGTCATTTTACGTAAGGTGGAATGTTTATAATTTGTTTTATAAAGTTATTAATGTAAAATTGTAAATGTTTATTTTTTCACAACTTACAATGTGCGAATGCTGATTTTATTGACATTCAGTGAGTTATAAAATCCTGAAAATGCAAGATTCGATTTCATACATCATTTCATTTTTATGAACGGCATAAAAAAACTACAGTTAAAAAATAATAATCGTGCTTTTCATAAACAAGTTTTGAGTTTTGGTGACTGTATATGCAAACGTTATCGAGTAATCGTCCCGACAAGTGTCCATCATTTATCAGGTTCGCCTTATATCACTAGTTAAAAACTATAACATGCAACGAAAATGATAACATTATGTCAAAACGATAGTTATTCATACCTGTGTCACACCTATTATTCAGGCCTATCCATCTGCCAGCGCAGCCATGAGGACATGTTCCTTCTATCTTATGCTTTCCGGTTGTCGGGTGGCTACACATACAGATTTTATCACACTCCCAGCCACACCATCCAAATGAGCAATCTAAAACAACATATCATATAGACAACAGCTAATAAAAGTAAGTATACTGAAACGCAAAAGAAACTGTGCACTTTTCATTTTTGGATAACTTTGATTCTAAAAGTTGTACAGTTGCAAAATTTTGCACATAGCACTTTTGGACGTCACGGTGCATGCACACAAGATATTGGTCAAGCCTGATTTGTAATTTCGCAGAATTTCCACGTGCATCATAGATACATAGGCATAGGTGGTTAAACTTGCTGTCTTTACATTCATTTGCACATCTTTAGTGCGAATATCACTTGAGAATTAAACATTTTAAAGCAGCTACATGTAATATGCCACGACTTTCGGAATATCAGCGTATTGACGCGTTGATGATGCTGGGCAGAGGTGACTCTGTTGTAGCAGTTTCAAGGGCCAGACCTAAACCCCATAGAGCATATTTTTGATGCTCTTGGTCGTAGGGTAAGATCAATGCATGTCGTCAACAAATTACACGAATTTTAAAACGCCTTGCTGTTGGAATGGAACCGTCTTCCAGCAAACGTCATACAGCGTTACGTAAACTCAATGAGACGGCGTGTTGTGCAGGTGATTGGACAGAATGGCGGACACACGCGATATTAATGCATTTTGCATCAGTTTTGATCGAAATTCAGTAAATCAACACAAAAAATCAACTCTCGGTTATTTGTGTAATTTTGGTTTTGACACCTACTGTACGTCTACGCGTTGTACACTTACATACAATAAAACACGACTACAAATTAACATTTATTAAAAAGACAAATTAATATCCTTTAAAATGATACCAAACATTAAAACATTCCATCCGTAAATTCTGAGAAAATCAAAAATGGAAAGTGCACAGTTTATTTTGCGTTTAAGTATTTAATTATTATATTGTTAACTTCTGTTAAGATATATTGACCATTAATATTAACCTTATCGTCACACAATGATAATAGCCACACTCGAAAAATAAAGCCTCTTCACTCAGCTAAAATATAAAGCGAAAAATAAAGCATGAGTTAATAAAATAATCAATTGCTTTATTGAGCTAATAAAATAATCAATTTCAAATATGCCACCATAAACAATAAGGAAATTAGAGAACCTGAGGGGTAACCGTCTTGGAACAATTTGAAACTAAGGTGTTCGAACCAGGATCTAGGTGCACAACCTTACACTTGCCTCAGCAGGTTCTCATATGAAACAACAATTACTTGGTCTTGGTAAATAAGCTATAACCTCTCCATCAATCCGAAATTGTTATTCAACAGCAATAAACTTATAAAACATGAGGAGCGCATTGCGTTGACACGCCAAAAAAGGAAGGATCTCAATGCCCTTACCGAGATCGAGCTCTTTGCTCAAAACACAGTTCATTCTCAAGGACTTTGTGAAATTACATTTTTTTTCCAGCTCAAGTAGTGCCTTATTTGAATTCTCAATAAAAGCGTGTACAAAAGCACTAATAAACAACAGACATTGTTTGTTTGTTTTTGTTTTTATTTGCTTTTTTGAGTTTAAGAGCACAGAGATCAAACTTCAGTTTTAAAACACCGAAACCAGAATATATCGAGTCAATTAGGCAAGAACAAGATGGCAGGAAAAAAAAAGAAACAGATCGAGCAACTTGGTTCTTTTGAAATTTCTTCTAGAAACCTTCATAAACTCCTTAACCCTTTTAACCCTGCTACCGTCATGCAAACAAAGGCGTAAGCAAAGCGAACAACGAATAATGTGAAGAAATAAATATTGTTTATGAACTTTACTCTGTGTTATAGAACAAGGTCTGTTACTTCATATTCAATGACATCTTCCCGGACATTGACCACATGTTTATTGTAGAGAAACAGTTAATACCATAAAATTATACAAGAAAATAGAAAATTCAAAATGTTTACCTTGATTTTGAAGTCAGTTATTATTATTGAATACAAGCCTGTTCGTCTTAACAAAATTATGAATTCTCCTGCTTTCTTATTAGGTGACGCAAAGACAGGGGTGAGTCAAACATGGGTCGACAAAATGTATTTTAATCTAAATATAATTAACTACTGTTTAATATTGGAAACGCATTTTCCTGCATTTAATCGCAAATACGTATTATGTTATATTTTGAACGCTGTTATAAGTTTACGAATGACTTAAAAAGTACAATAATTATATAATACTATAATTTTACTGACTCGCCTAATTTAAAACCATAAGCTAGAAACATCTAATGTTAATTCATCGAAGTACCTGCAAATACTTCAAGTTCACAAACAACAAGAATTATCGCATTAATCCGTTCGACTCTGACATGTGAACCGTCCACAGGCCAAGTGAGTTTTTTCGATCTAGGATTGTAAGAGTTAATGTTGTCTGAAGCAGGGTCATCACTGAATATGATCTGTAAAGAGTTGACGTCTAGACCGGTCTTCACCAAAAACCTGTCAAACTGATCTGAAACAAAAATAAAAATAAAACAACTTACTAAGGTATGCATATGACGGTAAACATGGAACCTTCAATGTGGTTTTTTCATATTAATACCATTCAATGTTCAGCGGAGTATGGTCCTCAGATAAAAAATCAGTTTGCTGTTAACTAGAAAACAATGGGCGGAACTATTCAGAAAACAATTTTGACAGGGACTTGAGAATATAAATCCTGCATATCACAGACAACGCCAAAGGCAAAATTTTAAAAAAAGGTGAAAGATGCATATCAGGAATTGCCACATTCAGAAAACAACAGCCTCCCCACACAGTCAAGAAGAAGAGAGGGGGAGAGAGCATGGTTAATAAAATAATCAGTTTCAAAAAGGACGCCACTAACAAAAAACAAAAATGAGAACCCGAGGGGTTACCGCCTTGGAACGGTCAGTGGCAAATCAAATTGCCACTGGGGGTTTAAACCAGGTTCTAGGGTGCACCAACCTCACACTTGCCCCAACAGGTTCTCGTATCACAAGACAAGTACAAATTGTCTTGGTGAAATAACTCCAACCCACCCATCAGCTCAACAATGTTGTATGCAAAAGCATACAAACATAAAAACATAAGAAGCTAATAGCATTGCAAAGCCAAAGGGCGGGTACTCAATGATCTTTCCGAGACCAGAGCATCTGGAGTAAAATCAGCAAGAACACGATGACAGGGATAAAAGAAACAAATCGAGCTTCTAGGTTCTTTTAAGAAAAGATTTCCCCATTAACCTTCATAAACTCTTAAACCCCTGCCACCGTCGTGCAATCAAAGAGGTAAGCATAATGATCAACTGTAGAAGGGTTAATCACTAGGCCTGCAGAGCGCTGTAAAATATCATGTTGGTAACCTTTCTTTTTAAATTTACAGATGGTTTTTACGAATAACCGGGAGAAATTAACACTGCCTTTTATCTTTTTAAGTTTATAAATTAAATCTCCATAAAAAACTGGTTGTGAAATACCTTGTTGCAAAAGTGATTTTAAACTGCATTTGTATTTATGAATTAAATCTGGGTATCGGCGATAAAACTTGCAAAAGGTTTTCCTTAATTTGTGATACCGATAACCTTGTTTTAAAAGTTTTTCTGTAATGCAAAGATTACGTTCATTGAAATCATTAACATTGTTGCAAGCTCTTGAAAAGCGAACAAGCTGTGAGATATAAACCCCATAAGATGTTGCACGGGGAACATCGCCGTCTAAAAACGGAAAATTTACTATATTAAAATTAAAATCATCTCTTTTATCATAAATTTTAGTAGTGACATAACCATTTTCAATGGACAGATTTAGATCGAGAAAGTTTGCTTGCTTTTCTGAAGTGTTCGCTTTGTTAAGTTGTAGTTCTTTAGGATAAATCTTATTAACAAGTAATGGAAAATGGTTATTGTCTATATTTAATAAATCATCAAGGTACCTCGAGGTGTTGTTAAAAGCTGTAATTATATCATCTTGATGTTCAGTAGAAAGAGATAACATAAAGTCTCTTTCATAACAGTATAAAAACAGATCAGCAACTAGGGGTGCACAATTAGTACCCATTGGGATGCCTATTACTTGTTTATAAATAGAGGTACCGAATCTAACATAAATATTATCTAGTAAGAAAGTTAGCGACTCTATAAGGTCTTGACAAGTCCATAAGGTATAATTATCATAAGAACCATCTGTAAAAAATGCCCTATGTTCATTACAAGCGATGAAGGCTTTATTCTCTCTAGCAAACGTTTTTTCAATGAGACTGGTTAGTTTGTCTCTTATTAAATTATGAGGGAGCGAAGTGTATAATGTTGAGAAATCGTAAGTAGACAAACAGAACGCCCGATAATTATTTGATTTAAGCTTATTCAAAACGTCATTTGAATTCTTAATCGACCAAAATAAATTTTTGCCAGAAGTTTCAAAAACCTTATCACAATACCTAATTACGTGTTCTTTTATAGCTGTAAGACAAGATGTTAAGAGCACAGATAATTTAGTAGTAGTGCAAGAACTAGAGTTAGCAATAAATCTTGCTTTATACGGTGTTTTATGCATTTTAGGTAACCAATACATAGTAGGTACTTTGTCTTGTTTCGGCTCAATACTGATTCTAAATTTTGTAATTTGTAGAGTGTGTGCAGTAACAATATCACTCTCAGATGAAGAAGTCAGTATATAAGCATTAGTGCTGTTCAGTTCTTCAGTTTGAATATTAATATAGTGTATTCGTCACACTATAATTACATTATTAGAAGCCTTATCAGCAGGTGTTAAAACAAATCTGTTATGAAAGTCTTGAATTCCTTTTTTCAAATGACGAAAGTTAAAACGAGGTCGAGGTGGTAATAAAGCAATGTTTCTTTCATAAAATGATATACGGGTGTCAATTATTTTGAATATGTGCTTTTTCCAGTTAGAAAGTGCATTAGGCTCGGCATGTTCTCTTTTGCACCATTTATTGCAAAATAAGTTCAAAGACTCGGCAATTTCTGCACGGCATGCATTAAAGTCAATTTTGGATGATATTCTATATTTGGGACCTTTAGAAATTAAATTACGAATTCTAGAGTCTTTGATTAAATTAAGATCACCGGTAACAATATGACCGGCAGGCTTATAGCAATATTTAGAAGTTAAACAATCTCAAGATTTTGGTGTATTTTCAATGATCTGTAAATCCGATGTAATTTTATTGTAATTAAAAATTGTATTTCTAGTTGGTTTGTTGTATTTATAACAAACCATAGGCGATTCAGTATTCTTAAAATAAATAGGAACCGCCGATTGAACTGTTTTATCTTTAAATATACTAGGAAGGTCAATAAAATCTATTCCTTTATTTAAAAAAGAAATTTTAAGGAAATGTCTTTGATGGTCAGATTCCAAGTCAATATGCGGCCTGAGAACATGCCGAGTATAACACTGAATAAGACTAGCAACCTCGTAAAATGGATGGGTTCTAATGACGATGTCGTCGGCTTCCTCATCCAGTTTCTGCAAACTTGATATAGAAAGAGAAGCTAACCTAGATAGCATAGCGTGTCTGCCAGATTGTTTTAAAATAATATGTAGGTCATGAATAGAACAACGAATACGTGATTTTCTTTTTATGTTTCCATTAGTTCTGCTTCCGTGCGACCTCGATTTTCTTTTACGTATTTCAAGTAATTCAAAGACGTCATAATCAGGATTTTTAGAAATGTTGCCTTCTTTTACCCTTGGGATGACTGAACAAGATCCAAATCTATATTGGCTGGGATAATGAAACCACCTATCTTTGAACGGGCCGAAATATTAAAGAATAGTTTTAGAATTACTTTTAACTTAGTAAATAAGTATCGTGCTCAATAACCTTCAACATGTTCAAAAGGCGTGACAGATAACAACGCTGATTGTATGTATGGGGAGACTTTTTGCGGCCGCCACACGAAACAAACAACGCTCAAGATCGAATAACTCCCGAATGAATAGCATCTTCATTAAAACTTTTGCTTTATAAGATTTGTGATTGATGTTTGAAGTTCACGTCATCACATTAACTATATTTTTAAATTGGTCATTTTGGATTTAATATATAACAGTTAAACCCCTCTATTAAGACTATCTCAGGGACTGGACGAAGGTGCTCTCAATAGCGAGGTGGAATTAATTTTGGGGTAAAATAAAGTAAAAAAAAATGTTCAACGGGACTTTAAGTAGTGGTATTATAATTTGGGTGGTCTTATTTTAGGGGTGATCTTTATGGCGGGTTTTACCGAAAATGTATATGCATTTGCATTCTCTCTTTACGATAAAATAGTTTGACTGAATTAAATCTCAGATTACCTTTTGCGACGAACCGTCCATAAAAATCAACTGCAATAATGCTGTAAACATTAGTGAAATTCACCAACCACCATTTGTTATTTGGGTTTGTTTGGCCATAGATTGTTGCTGCACAGGTCCTGACAGTCGCAACATCTTGGTCTTCACCGGGAAGCGGATGTCTGCCATCGACTGCATATGAAGCGAACCATAAACCTTGATAGTCGAGTGTGGATTGAATCAACACTGGTTTATTGAAGGAGATCAAGCGTCCTGTAACAGAAAATAAGTAAAAAAGATTGTTTGTACAATACTTACATTCATCTCTACATTGACGATTGCATATTCACCGCCAAATGCATACCATTATTTGGGAGGGTTCAAAATTATATTGTTTATTGGTATAAATACTGAATTACCGCTTGGGCAGTATTATGCATTTCCATGACTGCGCATTAACAGGCTCAATCAAACCCAGCATGCAATATTTTCCTATTTCTTGTGTTCGGTTGCTTTCAAAGTTCCCTTTTCATTTTTTTAAACAAAGATGATTGTCTAAGCATTATTGATAACTCTGCTTAAATTCTGCTTATGAATGTGTCTAAGTTGAAAGATCATCTTCTGGGAAAAAAACATGAGTTAAATACTGAAGTTAAATGAAGTTAAATGATAAGTTTATTGATCAATGAATGATGCCTTAACATTCATTTTTGACCAAGTCTGCTAAAACCTTCCCAAAGGAACAGTGATAATCTTGTCTAACGCTCATTTTCAGTTATACGTTTTTAGTAGTATATGTATGTACGTTTCAATACTTAAGTCCTGAACGATATAACAATGGGCAGAAGTGAACTAAACATAATTTTGAAAAACGATCACGCCTGTTTTCGCTGACCTAACAAGTGTTTTATAGTTTAGCCTTTTAATTACAAGTGGTTTATTATCTGATTTAGAAGCGTTCATTTCCTGAACTCGCACCATCGATGGAATGATTTTGCAGTTGGTAACCGTTTTTGTGTCGCCCTATGGAAGGAAAATGGGATCTATAGGAATCGCTTTGTACGTCCTTAGGTCTGTCAGTCCGTGCGTCCGTCAGGGAAACATAACGTTTGCTATATTCTTGCCATTTCCAAACTTTTTTTATTAAACTTTTGAATTATATTGCTTTTTACCACAAAGTTGTGATAATGCCAATATTGTTTGTTCAATTTCATTAAATTATGCTCTTTTTGTACTTGAAATATGTCACGAAAACATACCATTTCTACAACATTGCTATGTTTTAATATTTCTTCGCCAAACTTTAAATTAAATTGTTTTAGATGACGCAGTCCGGAGGATGAAATGCCAAATTCTTTAGGTCAAGGTCACATCTGACAAAAGTTTTGCCTCTTTATGTACTAAGATTTTGTCACGAAACTTTACGTTGGCTATAACTTGGCTATTTCTTGAGATATTTCCATATTTTATTGCTTAAAACAACATGATCTTTGATGATGCTAAATTATTGAGGTCAACGTAATATTTATGATCTTTTTTCCATCTTTTTTCTTAAATTTAACTTGTTTTGGCTTAATTTAATTTTCAAAATCTTTATATTTGTTCATTAATTTCCGACAAATTCCTGATGGCGACACAAGCGTTAAACTGAACACCCCTCTAATATAATTTACTGATACGTAGTTTAAACCTATCATTTTTAAATGCAATGATGTTTAGAGGTAATTACATGTGTAACAGCGCGTTCTTCGATTTATATAGAAACGTCATGTAAATGTTTTCTATATAAAGTAAGATAGGCATTTAATTTTGAAATAGATAGAAAAAAAGCCACCAAGACCGACAAATATTGCAGACCTGGTTTTATTAGGCCAGTTTATGTGCAGTAACGGAAAAAAAAGATCAGTTTAAAAAAAAGACACCAACGAAAATGAGAACCCGGGGGTTACCGCCTTGGAACGGTCAGTGGCAAATCAAATTGCACACAAACATATAAAACATAAGATGCTTGTAGCAATGCAAAGCTAAAGGGCGGCTACACAATAATCTTAGCGAGACCAGAGCTCCTAGAGTAAAATCAGCAAGAACACGATGAGAGGATAAGAGAAACAAATCGAGCTGCTTGTAAGGTAATATAGTTGAACTTAGTTGAAGTCTAAATAATAGCTACACAAAAAGCAAAGCTTCTCCACACAGTGAATAATTGTTAACAAAAGTAATGGAGAAAATACGGCATGTTTTACATGAACTTTTTAAAAGTTATATTGAATGCAATCAGTTGTGTATGTTATGTATGGCGCGGTACAAATATCTGAACAGAGTGACGCATAACACTGATTCAAACAGTGATTGACAACAGTTTGCAGGCTTTGTTCTGGCAAAAGGGTGGGTTTTAAATGGTTTGGGCGACGTCTATTTCCGCGACAGAATAATCCGTAATTAGTTTTTTTTATCAATGTTGAACTTGTAAATGGAGAACGGAAGTATTGAAAACTTTACCGCCATATATCTCGACCTCGCACAGCACAAGAGCGCTTGTTTCATTTTCTGCAAGACTGATCCTTATTACATTGCCTACAACCGGCTGTTCACAGTTAACATCCATGATTAATTCTCCATCTGTTTCATCTTTGTGAAGGTAGCAAGTTTGCAGTGTGGTAGTGCTGTTTCCTACTTGTATCAAAAATCCTCTAAAACGACCTACCAGGCATTTAAAATAAACATGTTGTAGTTTAAGTACCATATTATTGTTGAATGATAACGATTTCTCCGAAGAAAATAAACAGAAATCATTTCTTGAAAAAAAATTCGACATGAACCAGTTTAAACGCAACAACGACCAATAATGTGTCATTTGTGCGCTTACAACATAACCAAGTATCATCGTCATTTTTAGCATGATGAAGTTAAGATGCAAACATTTATTTCAGAGAACAAATTGACCCATGGAAATAAGCAATATTGTAAATTGAAATGTTCATATTTTGACATTCCTTAACGATTTCCTTTTGAAAAGTAAAAGTCATGTCCCAAAATTTATTTTTCGATCAATTGGAATCAGAATAAATCATTCTTTGAAAGTTAAAGAAGAACTGCCCGTTAAAATACTGTGTGTACGACAATGTCACATATCGTGAGACATGTTCATAGAAAGACAAAAGAATAGAATTAGACAGCAGCATAACAATGATTACTTGTGCAATCCGTGAATTGTGAAAGTGCTTATTCACACTACAAGCATTTATGCTATTCTATTTGATTTTGTCTATCGTAATTTTGAATATAACTAGAAGCTGTCCACCAGCAATCAAAAAGCTCAATGACGTATCTGAAACAACGTCAATATGGGCATAACTAAACAAATAAACACAAAACATAAATAAAGGACCTCATCATTTGTCTTCCACATTCCATTTGATGATTCAATCATTAAGGTGAAACATTAGAGAAAGGTATCACAAGTTGTATCCAGTATGCAATTGTCATCAATATATGGCAGTTTCCAACCGGATAAAATATTTTGTAATGAAATGTGTTTGCACAATATGACACCAGTATTATATTCCAAATCAAAAAAATATAATCTGACAATGATGAATCAATTCTGCAAAAAACACATGTCAATGATGATATTTGCGAAAGATTTTAAATAATACTATTAATTCTCTGTCGCGAAGTTTAAAAATATTGTCAATAGTAAACTGAGTTTAAAATAATCTTACCAATGTCTGCTTGATTAATTTTTATTACAAATCCAACAATGTATGTTTTCTCTTTAAGGTCTGCTTGCCAGTACTTTTGACCAGTTTGGTTGACGTCTTGTCCTGTTCGGCTACATGTAACGACACTTCCGTCTATTGCAACAAAAGCATGTTCCGAAGAAGCCCCAGCGGGCTCAGTGGGAAATTGACTCGTTGACAAAATTAAGCTTGCCGTGTTACCTTATGCACAAACGTAGAAAATATGACTGCCTAGATGACTGTTCACTTTTTATTGAGTAAGTAAGTCTTTAATAAGAGTTTATTTCTCGAAACTAAATTCGTGTAAGCTAATACAGCTCATAATAATTATAAAAATAAGTTCTGGTCTACTATACACCATATTTTAAATTTTAGCACTAAAGTTCGAAAAAAATAGTTCACCGATTTGTTTTTTTATGCAATATGCTTTGGTATCTTTACCTATTTTAAATACATAGGCAAACAAAGGTTTTTTTTTTAATTAAGAGCAGAGAGTTGCATCAGAACACTCACCAATGAACCGTTTATTGATTAAAAAGAAACTTTGAAAGCCACCAAACTCAATGAATATAAAAATATTGCTGGCTCGGTGTGATTGAGCCTGCACATGATCAGTAATGGAAGTACAAAAATACTGCTCACGCCGCCTAGCCCCCTGTTGACCGCAACCCATATTCACAAACATAAATATCGTGTTCATGTTTGTGTGCTTTTGCATGCAACATTGTTAAGCCGATAAGTGGGTTGGAGTTTTTTCACCAAGACAACTTGTACTTGTTTTGTGATATGAGAATCTGTTGGGGCAACTGTGAGGTTGGTGCACCCTAGAACCTGGTTTAAACCCCAAGTGGCAATTTGATTTGCCACTGACCATTCCAAGGCGGTAACCCCTCGGGTTCTCATTTTTGTTTATTGTTAGTGGTGTCTTTTTTGAAACTGATCATTTTATTAACCATGCTCTCTCCCCCTCTCTTCTTCTTGACTGTGTGGGGAGGCTGTTTTTTCTGAATGTGGCGATTCCTGATATGCATATTTCACCTTTCTAAGGGGCCTTATTGATAACAACATAGATTAAATAACATGTGAAGTATCCGGCTCGTATCGATGACTACATTTTTTAGTCTTAAACTAAAGTTGTTAAGAAACTACTCACGATACTGACATGACGGTCCCATCCAGCCTGACTTACAGCCGTCTTGACATTGTCCTGTCACATTATTGCACAGTTGGGTGTTACAGTTGCATCGATATCTACATCCTGGTCCGAAACCCTGCACATCTCGGTACACGGTGGAAGGACTGTCTGAATAAATAACTAGCGAGTAAAACCAAATTATCAATTGAACAAGTTATAAAACCACTCTTCATTTTCTGGAGAATAAATTAATTAGTTACTTAATTAATTCATTAATTAATTAATTTATTTATTAATTTATTTATTTATTTATACTGAGGTAATAAAAATTTACAAAACAGCGTCTGCTTCAACGTGCTTTATTATGTTTACTTTATAAATGAATGGAATTTGATGAAAGTCAGTTCATCAACACCTTCACAATACTTCCTCTTTCCTATACACCGAGACTTGTCGCGAATTGCGAGTAAAACCAAATTATCAAATAAACAAGTTATAAAACCACTCTTCATTTTTGGGAGAATAAATTTATTTATTTATTTATTTATTTATTTATTCATTTGTTTATTTATTTATTTATTAAAAATGAGGTAATAAAAAGGTTACAAAACAGCGTATGCTTCAACGTGCTTTATTATGTTTTCTTTATAAATGAATGGAATTGGATGAAAGTCAGTTCATCAACACCTTCACAATACTTCCTCTTTCCTATACACCGGGACTTGTCGCGAAGTGCGAATGTATATTTACTTTACTCCACACTGCCCCACATGTTATTATGTACATACTTTGCTCCTTATAACTGTATGTATATTGCTCCATATTGCTCCACATTATTGTGTACATACTTTGCTCCTTATAATTGTTAAGCTATTGGCGGGAAAAGTCTTGCTTTGCATGCTTTTTGTGAGAGAAACGCGAACATTAACTTTTGGTGGTAAAGTTTACTATAAAAGAGACAATGTTTGATTGAATAGAGTTGTTTTTGCTGAAAAAGGAATTACGTGGAGTAAATCTCAGATTGTTGAAAGTTTAAAAATTTTACATGTGTATGAAAGTTCTAAAATTAAAAGTTGGAAAAGATTTATTCAGTGTTAAATTTTATTATCTCAATGAAAATTTAACGACAGGACTAATGATTTGTTAAACCTTAAATGAAGCAAACAGGTAAACCTCAAGATATTTCATTATAAAGGAAGTATAAAACGTTGTTTGCCGAAAGAGATGTTAACCTTTATGATTTGTTCACGAAATAAATGTTATATTGAATTTACTGATTCACAACATGAAATTAAGTTCCCTTCTATTCAAGAGGTTCGCCTATTAGCGTATTTCTAGGAACTGTGTAACTTGATAAACACTCAACAAAAGTTCTAATTGGTCACTTTTTGTCCTTAATTTTTTATTAGAAAGACATTGAATTCACTCTTTATTAATGATCATATGCCAACATCGGTCTTCAACTTAAGCTTTAATCTTGTAATAATTGACTTTGGAACAGACTGGCAAGAGTTATCCTTAATTTTGCTAAAAATGCATTTTTTGCATAAAAGGTCAAGCACACAGAAATTTGCTCTTAATTCCTTGTTTTGTTTTAATAGGACCCCTCATTAGTAGGAAAAACAGAAAACATGATTAATCAATAGCACATTTGTTTAAATAAACCGCTTTCAAAGTATTCAATTTTAAAATTACCTCCCTTTTAATTAAAGACTGTTCAAATTTTGACCCTGCGCTGTAAGTAAATGTTATTGGATTTGTTTAAGAAAACAATCAATAAAGATTTAAAAGACATTAGATAATTGATTTCTAGACAAAACAGTTCTTTCTACAACCCCTCTTGACTTAGGGAAGAAACGAAACTAGCATACATTGTAAACATATATAATGACCAATTAGAACTTTTGTTGAGTGTATATTTAGGGTTAGAATATGACAATACGCTAACCTGAACCCCTGAGGTAAACTTACCTTAATAACGATATATAAATAAAAGTATGATGAAAACATAATCGAAATGATATAATATAAGCTTCATACCTGTTTGATAACGTCCTACCTGACACAAGCTCAATATCACACACAACTTAAATTCCATTAAAAGTATTTTGTTATACATCAATAGTTATTTTGAATTCAAACTATTTTACTTATGTTTAAATTATATTTTCAATTTTGTAGAGAAACTCAAAACAAAAGTGTAATCTAAAATAATGTAGTTGTGATATATGCACGAACACAAGATTTGAATATATTAACTATACATGTAGCTGTTAATTTGTTTAAGAAAGAATATGCAAATTAATAATCTCCGTCAATCTCCTCAACTCCAGAGACAATTATTTATAAACCCTCATCTAGACGTTTACTTTGGTCAAAGTGCATAAAAACTGTAATAAAATCTTGAAAACTCATTCACATGGAAATTTGCGACGATACATTGCATAAGGAAGTTTTGAGATGTAACTAATAATGTTAGTTATTAGCGATCAGTGAACTGGTTTTTTTAAACTGAGTCAAATTCACACAATATGTAACATCATATAATTTTAATTGCTTTGCAATTTTCAAAAGGATGTCACTTCTACTAATTTAGTATACAACACCTTTTCCATGAGAATAAAAACTCTAAGCTTATATAAATAAACAATTTTGATCGTAGTTGGTGGTTTAATAACTGTTCATTGGAAACAAAATAAACATGTGTTATTTCCAATCATGAACATACCGCACCGTCGGAAAAAATACCCGTTCGTCCTTACATAGTTCTAAACTGAGCCTATTTGAAATAAATAATAATTTTAATAATAATTAAATCAAATAATATTAATTATAACACAGATGCATGGAAAAGTCTGTGATACATCAATAACGACTAAAAACACGCTCACTTCGGAATCTATATCTTAGATAACTTTTGTCAACAAACTACAGCTTGATATTCAAACAACTGCTCTTACTTCTACAGGCTATGAAGTAATTAATTAAAGTAAACTACATGTTCAATCAATAACGTTCTTTTTGCATAATCCATGTAATAACTCGTCTCGAATTTATCTAATGTAAACAAAACATAAGACCTAACATTAGGTTTTGAAGTGGAGAAAGAGTTTATTATTGACAGAACTGTCAGATACGAGGGATGTTCGATATATAATGAGACTGTCCTCATATATTTTTATTCTGATGTGAAATATATCAAAATTTGGTAACATTATTGAACATAACTTACCCTTGATCAGAATACCGGCATTGGTAGAAAAAAATAATGTGACAAAGAAATTATGATCATTCCAAAAACCATAGTAACGCGTAAACGCCCCCGTCCACGCTGCATTATAAAGACGATCATTATAATATAAAGTAACGTCAGAACTTATTTTTGCAATTTCATAAATATCCGCAAATAATTTTTTCGTTATATCAATGACGTCTTCTGAAAAAATGATGTCATTTGGTCGTGAAACGTTGAAATAATCAACATTTGTTCACGGTTACCCTAACATGTTGTTACGTTAAAATTATGACACAAGAACATCTTGAAGTGCAGACAGACATTAAGTTTTGTATGAATTTAGGAAAATCGACGACGGAAACTTTTACAATTTAACAAGAGGCTAAGGAGCAAGACAGTGTGTGTTGTGCGTTAGTATTAAGATGGCACAAACAGTTTTCTCAGGGACATACAGCACTTAATGACGAGCATAGTTCAGGCAGAAAGAAGTCCGTAAAAACATCAAGCGTCGCGTCAATTCTATCAGCGCTAAATACGGACAGACGTTTAACGGGGCGGGTGCTTAGTAAAATTGCTGATATGAACATATGAACTGCGCATTGTATACTGACAAACGATTTATGCATGAGAAAATTAAGTAAATATTATTTAAATGATAATGTTAAATAATTCTTATAGAAGTTTAGTAATTCAATAATAAACATATCGTTGTTTTTGTATCTAGACAAAAATCATAATGAAAAATAGACGGCCGTAAATGGTAAGATAAAGTCAACAACAAGTGAGTGGTATGACGACATTGTCATCAATCAGTGGGCTGCACGCCACTAAAAATGTGTTCTGCATTTGGGAGCATATTTTGAAAAGCTATGAATGTTACATAACATATATATATGATTCATTATAATAATAAGCGTTCATTTTAGAACTTATTCATAAGATGAAAATACCTTATTCAGTTGATACTAAATAATTAAAATTATTTATACACATTTGACCACAATATTTAGTTTGTCTGCAAGAAACAATATTATAGTGAAACTCCGCTATTAAGATAACCATTGGGACTGGGAGAAAATCGATCTTAATAGTGAGGTGGTCTTTATATAGGGGTAGAAAATAGTGCGAAACTGTAAAATGGGACATCAGAATAGTGGTCTTATTAGCGAGGTGGTCTTAATTTCAGGGTGGTCTTAAGGAGGGGTTTTACTGTACTTACATTAAATCCGTCTATAATACAACACAAGCAATAATACATTAGAATTGAAACCTTCAGTCAAATTTTACAAGTGTTTCAGAGAAATCATGAGATCATTTTTAAAACAATGCTCTCTTTTCCTCTCTACCTTTTGGCGCGGGGAAACTGTGTTTTCACGGAATGGCAATTCATTATGCACAGTTCACTTATTTCATGCACAGCCGAGGTACTCACTTTCGCGAGCAGTGGTTTCATACTTCGTGTAATGTATTAATATACGGAAAGAAGTTTTCTGCATGTGATTGGATAATTTACGCTGTGACATGTCCGTAAATACTTTCTTAATTTTCTTATTCCGTATTTACTTAAAGAATTATATAATCCAATGTCCATAAACAAGCTAATAGTGAAAATGTGAAATATCAATATAAGAAATCTCCACACTCAGAAAACACAGCCTTCACAGGCAGCAAAAAAGTAGAGGAAAAGAGAGCATGTGTTAATAAAAATATCAATTTCCAATTAGACACCGCAAAGAATTAACGAAAAGGCGAATCCTTGGGATTACCGCCTTGGAACAAGAGTGGCAAAACAATATGCCACTGAAATGTATTTCGCAAATATGTTAATCATATACATGTATTATTCTATTATGTTATTTGATGTATATTAACTGCTCATCAAGGACTTAAATATTGACTGTTTTATATATTTTGAAAATTTAATTATGAAATTGCTACGTATATCAGGGCTATCCGATCAACCTTTTTTGCAGTTGTCCTGGTTAGCTCAGTTGGTTGCGTCGCAGGAATTGCAGGGCTAGGCGCTGTCGCCGTGACGGTGCGGGTTCGCTCCAAGCTAGAGACACTATCATTTGAAATTCACAGTAGCGCTATTTGTGCAGTGTGGAGACCGTTAAAAGTCTACCCGTACATTAAGTCAGTACTGTTATCAATAAAATAACCCGTTACCGATGTCATACGGTGATTGTCACGTATATCAGGGCTATCCGATCATCCTTTTTGGGGTTGTCCAGGTTAGCTCAGTTGGTTGCGTCGCAGGAATTGCAGGGCAAGGAGCTGTCGCCGTGACGGTGCGGGTTCGCTCCAAGCTAGAGACACTATCATTTGAAATTCACAGTTGCGCTATTTGTGCAGTGTGGCGGCCGTAAAAAGTCTCCCCGTACATTTAGTCAGTACTGTTATCAATAAAATAACCCGTTACCGATGTCATGCGGTGACTGTAACGTATATCAGGGCT